>JALIZH010015773.1:0-117851 GCA_030522465.1 Rhipicephalus appendiculatus
TGTCGGCGACGCCGTATCTTGCCGTTATATTGTTTGTGTGTTGTATTGGAATATTGCATAAGATTGTTTGGCGTGTCACTAATGATGTATTTGATTCGGCTGGCGATATCGTCGTTGTAAAAGGCAAGTGAATAAATGTACACGTATTTGGTTTGCACGATCGACCACGTGACTGTCTCCGTGTGTTCCGAGTGCGACGGTCTCATTTCAGACCCCACAACTGGCGTCGCGTAGGTTGCCTTGTTTATGAACGGCGCTGAGCATCAGTACGCAGAGAGAGTTGCTATGTGGGTTACCGGCGCATGAGGGGGGGGTTGTGTCGGCTCCGTCGAGGGAGAGGTAGGAGGACCCAATGGGGAAGTGCTCAATTTGCAACGCTTTTGTCAGAGCGCAAGGTGTTTGCGACAGGAAACAATGAGTCCAATGCTAAATGTCACTCAAGGATCAGTTATCGTCTCTGTAACGAAACAGTCTTCATAGTCAAGTGTCAGTAGCATATGAAATATAACTATATGGAACAAATGTCCGTAGTTAAATGTGACTCAAGTGCAGCTGCAGAACTTGTGAATGTCCACATTAAGAAAAAATGCAGGCGCACATTGGTCAGCACATTGATGCGATGCATCCTTGGATGCAGAACAAACAAGTTGTACGCGTTTCACATTTTTGTCATTTGAATGAAATGCACAGTAGCTATGCTTATGAGGTGCATACAAACCCAAGGGCGCCAAGTTTCTTGCATTGAATACTGAGGTTGACAAAGGAAGAATGAAGTGAAGATGCAGAATGAACACTTCCTTTCTGTTTTTAATTTATTGTAAAAAGTGAGCAAAAAAAAAAAAAATCACTCCAACATGATGAACGCAATCAATACACTGGTGTAAATAGAAGAGGGAAGAGGTGTCAAAACAACAGTTGGAAGTGTGTAAAAAATGGTAGCTAGAGAAATAACGTCTTGGGAAGACGAAAAAAGAAAAAAAAAATGACGCGGACAATTCGTTCCCTGCCAGTTTGCAAAAAGCGTCCATTTCAACAACACTAAGGCCCTAAGGCAAGATCACACGCTCCCACAAATTCATCGCAATAGGGAAACACGGGGTACTAATGTGTGTGTGTGTGTGTGGGGGGGATACCACGAAGGGTAACAGGAAACCAGTGTGCCAGAACGCTCCTCCCGGGCAGGCACAGATGTGGCGGTCCGGATTACAAGAGAAAGACACAAGACATCGTGTGACCACGCTTCCATGCATCACCACTGCATCTTCGACAGCCGAAGATGTCAACGGCCCAGGGACCTTAGTATTGAAGATTAGCCTGAGGCATTTCATTGCAAGGGGAAGCATTAAGTACGAAATCACTGTGCACTTTTTTTTCAGGTGGCAGGTCGTTCCAGATGCCGCGAGGCAATCTACACAATGCCCAGCTGAGGAACTAGTGCCAAAGTAGCCGGCTATTTCTGAAGGAAAAAGCTAACCACTACAGCGGTGCATCACCTGATGTTTCCATGCCAGCAAGGTGAATCTAGCTTACGGCACCTTACGGCAAAGCCAGGATGCAAATGCCTTCACAGCATTCTGTAATGAAAGTGCTATAAACACAGTATTAACCAGATCCAATGTACTGCTAGTTTGCTAAGCAATTTGTATGCATGACTTTAGCTTAAAAAGGGTAATAAAATATAAATTCACTAGGGCTGTTCTCGTATATCAAAACCTTAAGGTTTTGATATACGCCGTAGCATACAATGGTTTCATGGTTTGGTTAAATCCTCTTATGAGCAGCTAGCATGGCTCACCAGATATTGGCCATCTTCAGCGAGAAAATTAAGGAATGCATCAAAAATATATTGCCATAGGATTCTGGGAACACTGCTTGCTTCTAAAGCTCCCTAAAGCACTGCAACTGAATTTCAACTACTTGTCTTCCTGATAAAGTGTGGTACTCGTTGTATCACCAAGAAAAATGAAAAAGCGGGACAGAGCAAGATTTTCCAGGCAAAGGTCTACCTAGTTCTACAAAGTATGTTACAATTACCCACAGCAAAAATGTGGCATTTGGATTTGGGTGCACGAAATTGAAGGCTGGGAAATGTAGACACCTTTCAAGGGCAGTCACTAAGCATTTGAAATGAGTTTGGCAGCCTCAAATGTTCTGCAAAGATTATTGGTCGTTCAACAAGAGAAGCCCCAGGTGAACAAAACATTTCGAAAAGGGGAAGTACCTTGACGAAATGGCTTCAGGCTGAGGCTTCCCTTTTTGACGTTTGACAGTTTTCAATTTGAATATCGGCCCCTTTTCCCATAAAGCACTAGGCAGTACAGTGATAATGTAAGCAGTATCACAGATGACAAATCTGAAGGAAGTACGATGTTAGGGAACGGTGTGTGCCAATTCCAAAGTTTTTATTTTCCTTATTCACTTGTATCACAGGTGAGCAAGCATACATGTAGTACGCAGAATTACAGCTTAGGAAAGCTCATTTGGGACAAAGCATTTCTTTTTCTAACCACACAACACTCAAAAAGTATACCGGTTAAACCTCCCACATCCCTTCGTTTTCTTAATGCAACGATGCCTTAGAAAAAGGAAGTTCCACAACAGCAGCGCCAGATTATCCTAGCAAGCACCGCAAGACATTCTAAACATGGGACAAATCTTGTACACATTTCGTTTTTGTTCAAGTGACTGGCCGGACGGCAGCGGTCTGTCAAATGGCTTGCGACAAAGCGCGCGAGCCATAGCAGAACGTTCAAGAACCGAACGAAGACTGAACGTGTACCAAGATTCTGCCTCATGTCCCTAATGTCTACAGATATCCCAGCAATCTCATGCTGCAATGGCGCTCTTAAAAATAAGCTGTGAGCATCGCCATCTCTCTTTACTGGGCATTGTAGGAAAGTGCGCAAGTTCCCGCAGACGTATCCCGAAAGTCTGCAGCCGTTGTCACCAGAGGTAGTAATAAGAGAGCCAAGGGTGGTTGCTGGTTTCCCAATTTCATTTTCTTTATATGGACCAACTCTTAGAGATGGTAGTGACATGCAAGGAAAAAAAAAAAGCCACCTGCACAGTGCTCGACAGTTCTGAACAAGGAAGAGCTCCTGGCCGGAGGACTAAAGGTCCCTAGGGTGTTGACATCCTGGCGGGAAAAAACAGACGCAGCGGCAGCGGCATTCCGATGCCTCTTGTGGCAATTCACACGCCGAGGTCAGGATGACAAGTTCTAAAAGCGGTGATGGAAAGAAAAAAAAAAGGGGGGGGGGGGGGGAGGGGGAGCAAGGGTATATGAAGGGTGAAGGAAAGAAGGTTAAATGAAAAGTGAGCTTCTTCCCTAAATGAAAAAGGGAGGGAGAAGAAGAAAAGGCTGAAGTAGTAATGAGAAAATTAGACGGAAAACACTGAAGACGAAGAAGACAGTAGAAATGAACCATAAAACAATAACATTACAGGTAAGTTTAACAGAGAGAAACAGGCGAAAAAAAAAAAAAAAGGACAGAAAATAAGACGTAGAAGAACGAAATGAAGAAGAAATTAGAGTGATATGGGGACAGGAAAAAGTGGGAGGTGAGAAATAAACAAGTCCTCTCTCTCTCTCTTCATCAAAAGGTGGTGTCGGCGGCGAGGAGGTGTGGGTGGGACGGGGTGGGGGGCACGATGGCAAAGTCTCACGCCCGCGCCTTTTTCTTGTCGCTCTCGGCAGACTCCTCATCTTCGAGGTCCCGCTTGGCTCCTTTCCCCGCCGTCACGTCTGGCACGACCGCGTCGTCTGTAGTGATGATGGCCGACGAGGAACTGTCGTCTTCAGCCGACTCGCCGGCTCCCACTGTGGGCACTGCCCCGTTGTTTTCCACTGGTCCGTCCTGGCTAGAGCTCTCGTCATTCGTCACCTGGGCCAGGTCCGCACTGGACCGCGAGTCTGACGGCGATGACAGGGGCGCGTCCTCGGCTGCGCCGTTGGAGGCAACGTTGTGGTGGTCGTCCGCCGCGTCGCTTGATGTGGTGGTGGCAGAGGGTCCGTTGCCGTTGGCGGACGGCACCGAGTCCTTGTACTTGGAAAGGTCGTCTAGGAGAGACGGCTTCAGCTCTCGTGCCACGTAGTGTGCCCAGAGAACCAGCTCTACCTTGTGCGGTGTCCACGTGCCGTTGGGGTCTGCGACAGAAGAGAGCGAGGTAGAAGGAGACATTGAGTCTGGCACAATACCCCGAAAACAGGAATTGCTTTTCATGGAATCATAGGATGATGCACAAAAAAGTTACAGCACGAGACAATGAAGGACAAGTCATACAAGAAACTGACACATAGCCCATATCTGTGACCAAGCACATTAAGAGGTATCCTGCTCCCCTGCACAAGTACAGAGCATTACACGGCCACTACATTACACTACTGCCAGGCGGCGCAGCCTGTTCAGGCTCCCTGTGGGGACGTGGCAGGGTTTCAGAGCTACAAAAGCTCCCCCCATCCTTTGCAGGAGTTAAGGCACTGATATATTCTGAAGTAGTACGCGCGTGCCCAGCTTCGAATAACGCCATTGGCCTTGCACACAGAACATGCTGGGCCACGCCAGACTCACGTGCATAGGAACCGGTTTCGCTGTTTACAGAGAGGTGGTGAGACACATTCTTTGGATTACGATGCATGCACCTCTCCAGCTGTGGTGGCCTCGGCACGTTGAACAATTTGACTGCAGGAGAGCTAGACCTGCGCCTGGCGTATCATCGTGGAGTTGATATGACGAAACATAACCACCAAGCGCGCACACGTCAAGAACGTCAGAGTATAACAGAACCTCAACTGCTCAGCGGTAGCGTGCAGCCTGGAGCTTACTGAAGGATGAACAGGAGGCTCATCGGAAATGTGGTCATGGATAGCTCCACCCATTATGCCAGTGAGAAATCCTTAGTATTTTCCTTCGATAAAATGCCCATCATCGGTGAAATACAAAGGAGCACACATGTACACAGAGTGACTAGTAAATAAGAAGGATGGGCAGTTTGCAAGCCCATTTTGAAGGACACTCATGATTGTGTACATATTACTGTGCCACTGCCACTCACTCATAGGACTAATTAGTGAGGTGAATTAAATTCCAAATGCCTCAAGATGAATTGGAAGCATGGCAGCTGCCAACAGGGTGACTACCATTCAGCAAGCCATGCAACTACAGTGAACAGAGTTTAGTGCACTAAAAGACAAACTGTAGTTTTGGTGAATATCAATGACGCAGTGCCGGTAAGGTCTACTGGGTATGGTTGCCCAGTGGCAAGTTGTGGCAATACTGCTTTTGTTGTGCTTGCACCAGCGGAATACAATTAAGATTGGGCACAAGGGCATGTGCACATGCTGGACTAACAGTTGTGTGCATAAAATGAGGCTTGAGTCCAAGACCGAAAAGCTGGCTACTACTGTAGATGCCTATGAAGCTTGCGTGCACTCTTACTAGATGAAATGGCATATGCGCAAACATAGGCCTAAGTCAAATAACTTTCTGAAATAATCTTGCACAGACCGTAGTCTAATCTGACATTATGAAGTCAAGATTGTGCGTGAGGTAAGCTCTGCTTTGTGAAAGTGCAAGTCACTTTGTTGAATTATAAAATTTCTAGTGCATGTTTTAGTAAAGCAAACATCAATACACAAAACTCTGCCTGGTTTACTAGCATACCAATTGCACCCCCTGTAATTTTGTAGTAAGAATACGATTCTTTTTCCCTCCCTAGTAATTATCGGATGCCAAACTTACTGTCGTGGTGAGTTGCAAGGCGGTGGCAGTAACGATACCTCATGGCTGCAATATTGTGAGGCAGCCAGCAAGGCCCACACTATGACCTTGTTTTACGCCTTTCTTTTGCTGCAGATAAGTATGCAGGTTGCACATCCGGAGGCTGCAGAGCATATGCTTGGGCATGGGCAATGGCACTGCCAATGGGCATGAACTGAGCAATGTCTCGCATCGTTTCTCTTGACATTACATGCATTGTATCTCAAAGAGCATCACAGATACCAAGAAGGACCTGCAGCCACGAAGAGAGGCGTGGGAATGAATGCCGATGCAGCATCCACGGTCTCCGCAAAGTGGCACCTGGGTAACAGCTGCACTGCAATACGCAGTGCACAGGTCGACACAGGGATTTGATTTGCTATCGCTAACTTGCCAGTGTTTTATGGGATTCAACGATGCGTTAGACTTCCAACCCAGCATAGCCACTGCCTTGTGTTATTTTTGTGATAAGCACCTCGTGTCTATAACTGTGCTACTACAGCTTTTTAAAATGAGCTGTGATGAATTTCTAACAGGCAAGCCCTCCAGTGGCAGCATTGGTACACAAGTTGCCGTAGCAACAGCCAATCTGAGGTCATTATGCATAGCGAATTTTGTTAGACCAACTGTTGCTCTTATTTTTCCCTATTTCCTATGCGGTCACTGCACACGAGGGGCAGTGGAATGGGAAGGTGTAAGTATGACTTTCAAACGATGTCAATGTCGCAGCACTCAGTGGAGGAACAGGCAAGGCGGCTTCCGTTAATTAACTTTGGTGTATAAGCCAAATTATAAGCACCATTCTCGTCGTCTGCCAACACTGAATTTTTGGGTACAGTGCACTTTCAGCTAAATCGTTACGACATAGCACCTGGGTGGAGTTTGTCAGTCACCCTATCCTCTTTGTCCAGGAGTGCGAACACCATGAAATGCTCGCACACACCATAACCGCAGACTGACCCTTTTGTGCGAGCTGCTCGGTGCAGGTCTTGATGCGCTCGGCGTAGTTGAGGTACTCAGCCAGGGTGTAATCTGTGGCCTCGACGCCTGGCGTGCTCAGCATGCTCTCGTCGGCCATGTAGGGCGCCTGCTCGGGGAAGGCCGCTGCCAGGATGGCCGATGCTGTGGCCGGCCCGATGCCCTTCAGGTTGGTCAGCGCTGTGATTGCACCCGACAGGTTGGGCAGCTTGCGGAACGCCTTCTTGCTCGTCGACTTAACGGCCAGCTCTGTGTTGATGCGCACCAGGTCCAATAGTTGCGGCCGATACTTGCCCCTCTGCAGAAGAAAGAAAAGAGGGAGCATTGAGTTTTTGAGAATGCTTGATGGTAAAAGCACTGTACAGTTAGTTTACCCCGGTCGCCACGGCGACAAAGTGCGCCAGGTGACTGATAGTGTCACGTGGCTGCAACGATGACCAAGGAAAACGTAGCTGGTAAAGATGAAACAAAGTACTTTATTGGGCGAACTTGTGCTCAGTAAAAGTAGCACTCAAAGTGCAGCGAAAGCGACAAGCACAGACGTCGGTCGTCGTTAATCTGATTAGCGGTAAGGCACATTCGGCATTTATACACATGGCATCGCAGATTCCTGCCATATCGTTGGTGGCCGCGTTAGCTCCAGAACAAACTCTACTGTCGGCGTTGTCTGCTTAACCTGATCAGAACAATCTAAAATAATCGGGAAATGCTTGACATTACAGCAGAAGACGTGCAAGGCAGTGGTTACACGTGTACGGGTTGGTTGCATGAAAGTATATAAAAAGAAGCACGTGGCTATAGTGTCCTTGACCAAATCCACAGGTGCGTTTAATTCAAGGATGTCGTTTGTTCGAAACAGTGCCAGAGAATACCACAAGAATATAGAATGACACCCGCACACAAGCATCGGTGCTTCACAAAAATACTCAGAATAATAGCACATGGAGCCAAACGGAGTAGAAAGAACGAAGTTTAGAAAAATCGGTGTACTACCCTTGCTGGCTACCCACATTATGACCCATGCTAGGCTGAAGTGCCATGCACTGAAGTTCCCATAGACACTAGTGCCAGAGTTCCCACTACCGTATTTATAGGAAACTCTATGGGAAGAACAATCTGCTTCATTGACAACTGGAAATATTTATGAAGCTTATATTATATAGTTACAAAATGAGTGCTGAAACTTCAGTGTACTTTCTACAATGTTTCTGTGGGGTATAACACAGATATCGTTGATAGGTCTAAAAATTGATTGCATTTGAGATATTAAGCTCTGAAAAAGAAGTCAGTGAAAGGTTTTTTTTATTTTTGAACACAAGTTATGCCCTACGGTAGACTGAAATAAATGCCATACAATTCTTGCTATCATTACGACAACTGCGAACAGGCCATGAAAGTGCAACCGCATGCATGCAATTTTCAAGCGAGCTATTGAATGGCGTTCTGTCCCCGTCACGTTGCCCGGAACATTACATGGCAGTTTTCACCTGTTATCAGGGACATGATCTTGTACACGTTTTATAAAAGAATGCTCGTCCTTGATGCTCGCGAGCATTTCCCCCCTTTCGTGACGTTCAAGCGAACCTCGACCGATTGCGATCAGCGCAGACAAATGTTCCGCGATGGAACGTGTGCGTGCAAGGTCCCCCCACCTGTCATGGCTTAACGTGGCAGCAGCCACCCATGCTAATAGGTTTCCTGCTGCAGTTCGATTCTGCTTTGCTATTTTACAGTAAGAATCAACAGTAAGATCAAAATAGGTCATAATTACTAGTGCAAAGAGAACACTGATGACAGGAAAGAACGCTGGACATAACCACATGTTCTCTCTTCTCGTCCTTGTGCCCTTTGTGCTAAAAAAATCATTTCCTATTTTGCTCGATACCAACTAGCCTGACTGGAAACCTTATGAAGAATTCATAAAATGCTATCAGGTGCGCCCGACTTACCATTAGTTTCCATTTCATTATTTTAACAAGCTCTTCATGGACCAAATGCTTGTCTTTGCGTGCCTGTATGGTCTTGGGAAGCTGCTCCTGGTACCTGCACAACAGCGAAGAAAAATACCAATTAGAAAAATTAACACGGCCGCTACTGTCAACGGGAATGACTATGCAAACAATATCGCACAACAGCAACTTGTGAGACACAAAGGAACAGACAGGTCATGGAGATACAGTGGTCAAGCAAGTTGTGACCTGCTGGGGTTCAGTAGAACTGAATAATTGGGCTAGTTGATGAAAAATTATGTGTCACAGGGGCCAATGTTTCGATACGAGGACTTGTCATTGCCAAGGCAGCAACTATACGCTGGCTTCAGTGACATTTCCCTGTTGTTCATTGATCTTTCTTCACTTTAGGCCTCCATCGTTCCCTGAACTTCAGTCCTTATTTGGGCTAGTCAATATATGTTATCAATGCTAAAACAAGCACCACAAACCCAACAATTACAGAAAGACATGAGCGATTTTCCCACATCTCGCACCTTCATATGCGTTATGTATTTTCAGCGTTCTTTTGTTTTTATTGTGTTTGAAGTCCGACTCATTGTCAAAAGAAGCAGATAGACATTAAGCACATGACAAGAACTTGTTTAACCCCTGTCCCATGTTCCCAAGAGGTGCGCAAGTAACTATACCACGAATCCTATGTTTTCATCGTTACTTTAACTTCAAATTATTGCATACAAATAAAAACCGTTAAAACCGTTACGGAACATTTTCTTTTGTTCCAGAACGGAAATTTTTGAGGCGAAATGAAACAAAAACCGAAACGGAAAACATTTTGTTCCGACACCCTGATAAAAACAACTAAGCACTGCTTGCACCACTATTGGAAAAAAAAAAAGTATAATAAATTGATATACATTTACTTAGGTTCCTTGCACTACTTCCCATCTATAATCAGTGGCAGAAACCAAATCGTTATTTTCCTTTCATCAGCAGACTGGACTGTACATTTAGCACTGCGAAACGCAACTTTCTGCTACACCCCCCATCCCAGTTTACGATGCCTGGTTCAGATCCCCAACAAAGTGCAAATCTAAGCTTTGAGTTGAATGAGCATTTATGGTATTAGTTCTTTTGAAAAACTAAAGGCAACCAGAGGGAAGAGCGTTTCTTCATTAATTGGTGCTAGCCGAGGAGCATATATGCCACACATAAGACACACGGAAAGAAAGGAACACAGACGGTTTATTCCAGTAAGTTTCTGTGTGCCTTACTTGCGGCAAATAAATCTTTCGGTCAGCAAGAGACAGCGAGGACAAAAAAAAAAAAAAACTTTATGAACATCTAACTTTTTACTTACGTTAGCGGCTTAACAGCCATAATGTGCAAATCAACCAACAAAAGCATAGCCAGCCATGCACTTCCTTGTTTAACCAATATACAACTTTAAGAAAGGTGCAGTTGGAATACGGCCACACAATAAAAAAAATAAAAAAAGGAAAAGGAGAATAGGTACAATGCATGCATTCTATAACAAAATTGCACAATTCTTTCAAAGCGGCGGGCAATACAAAAACAGCGAAATCCCAGCCGGCTCTCTTTTATAACAAGAATCGCAGCTGCAGCGGACAGCTGCTCAGAAGAAGCGTTGCGAAACAACTCAAAGGTCAGGTGCAGTTTCAGTTTATATAGCTCACTAAAAGTTCCCGCGCATAAGCCACCCTCACTTTTTCAAAAAGAGGTAAAGAATGGAAAAAAAAGAAAAGAAGCAAAAGCACTCCCAGTATCACACACACGGTGCACTCTTGTTACGCACATGTACAAAATTTTCATTCAGATCATTACCTAGTCGTATAAATAACTCGACAATTTTGTTTTTTGTAGCTATTGTTGAGCGAGCGAATAGTGAAACAGAGGCTTCTGAAATGGAGCTTTCAATCCTGTTATGAAATAAAGCTAACTTCACAATTCTTCCTTTTCTGCTATTTACAAACTGCTAATGCATAGATATGGTAGTGTATACAAACGTGAGAAATGCAGTCCTCCGACGACATTTACTTATGAAATGCTTTTACGCACTTGCACCACTATGTCGACATTATAAATGAATATGGAGAAAATTACAAATGAGCGAGATTATTGCCAATATCAGAGAGTGCGGCAAGTTAACCATAAAAACGCAAAGAAACACTAACGGCCAACGTGGACTGTTAACATACTACTCAAAAAGCTTTACAGCTCATGTTTCATGACGAGGAAAAGCTTTAGTAGAAGAAAAACTGCATTTTAAGGATTTGAAGAACTGCCAGACACCATGATGACAACATCACATGGCTGTGGCATTTCCTCTTGCAGTTACATCAAGTTTCACCGATGTTCAAAGCCTACACAGCATTACACAATAAGCTAGAGTTGGCAACAAGTGTGGTTGAAAAAGCTGCAATACTGGCATACACTGCACGCTACACATGAAAAACTATAAGCTTGAAGTACTCAACTGCTCTAACAAATGTTTGATTAGTGCAACGCACAACAGTCACAGGGGCCGATATAAGAAGGTACAGTGTGCTATCTCACCAGATCCACGCCAACCTTCCTAGCTCAACGTCTCGCTGATACAAGAAAAATTAATGTTCACGCACCTGACCAAAAAGAGAATGACAAAAAAGCAACAGAAGCCTCAGTGATCTGGTCCTTGCGTTGCATCACCAACACAAATGCACTCAAACTAAACTGCTGCATCGGAGCTGTCTACTTCATGCCCATCGCATGTGCGAGAGCTTACAAAAGCTTAGAGGAAAGGCAACGTGCAGGCAGCTATCTTATGCAGAACGCTCCGAAAGAAAGGTGATAAGACGTACTCGTCTTTGTGTACATAACTACGCACAGATGGAGACTACGGGCAACAAAGATACTTCGAGCGACAACTTGTCTGCATTGACATTGGAGATGTCAATGCGATAAAGGAGAAGTATATACATATATAAAATGATTCCTTGCATTAGAAAAGACAACCACATGCTTGCACACTTCCGGGCACAATTGCATATGTTCTGCACTTTGACTTGCGCACTGTTCACATTGTAATTGTGTAGCAACAAAAGGTGTTAGGGGCACACATACTCAGGATACACATACCGGCGTGTTCCGTCAACAAAGAGTTCGCAGTAGTTATGGGCCAACTACTTTACAAATCAACACTGGATGAACAAGAGAAAGAGAGCCTCAGCAAAGAGCCTGTTCCAAATAGCTGCAAGCTGATTCTTCCATTGTCCTGATCACTTCTGGACAACACACACTGATTCCAAGCCATATACGATCAAACAACTGTGCTGCGGAACGACCTGCAGGAAACTAGCAATGGCCTGTACAGTTTTCTGGCTTGTACGCCATTATAACGAGGCGTTTCACAACAAATGAGCCAGTAACACAATAAGCAAGCCTGGTGCCAAGCCTGAAACTGGGCATGTAGGGATGGGTGCTTCCACACTAATGTCGTCGGAATGCAGGTTACCCTAAGGTGCTTCTTCTTCCCTACATGCCTGGTTTCAGTTCCCTACGGCATGTAGGGAAGAGTGTTTCAGCTCCACTAACATCATTGGCAATTTGTTGGGCTAACTGTTGCCTTCTTCATTATTAGTCGGACCGGTGGCGAGCAGTGGGATTTACCCAATTTTTGTGGCGCATACCCGCTTATGATGGACCATGACTACACGACACACAGTGACAACATTAGATGCCGACAAGCCGAGACCCTAAAGGGCTTCACGCCTAATACAGTAGGCCTATGATGCAAGTACCAAAGCTTAACAAGGCTAACACTGTCTCCGAGCATAGGCCGTGACAAGGATTGCTGTTTCGTAATGTTGCCACTTTTATATGGGTATGTTAAGGACAAACGAGGTAACATTCTAGCCTGAGGATAATACTAACATTTCTACGGCAATGGAAAAGCACCAACAGTGCGTTTATGTCTATAGTGCCCTAAAATAATAACTTGCAACAAAAGACAGCAGGCAGGCACAAGCAGATGTGACATCAAAAAAAAGGTCTGGGCTTGACTTCAGTAGCAACTGAAATAATCCGTGGCTGTGGGACCTATTTATTGCCAATATGGTTTACTGTGGGAACCGGCAGTGAAAAGCTGAATATGAATTATGATCCCCCTAATTTTCACACGGCTTAATAACTAAACACAACAAACTAGAAAAAGTTTTAATTTTTCATGAATAAGAGCACCTGGCTACAGTATCAATGGCTCTTTTCTGGAGCCAGACATACTGCACAAGCTTTCAAGCAAGTAAGGCACCTATGTTTTCACGACCCAGTGTTTCCAATTTCAAATAACAAAAACATAGCAACTGAACTTCCAGGCGCTCTGTTTAAGTGGCAAGTTAAAGGGGTACTGTCACCAGTTCTTGAAGTTCACTTTACTCCCCCCATACAACAGAGAAGGTATTGAGCAAGTATGAAGCTCGAGAAACGCTTACAAGATATTTTATTGTAACATGTAAAGTCAATGTGTGCATGACACACCTACTGACATCGACGCTAAACGATGTCAGGCTACGGAATCAATCCTGCTGACTTAACATACCGGTATGGCTAGTTGTGCTAACGTCAGGTACCAAAATAGTCAAAATGGCTGTTTCTGAGTCACCGACAGAGTGGCCTGTGGAAATGTCACGATAACTCGTGTGAGCACTAGACGAGACGCTCAAACAGTGTTGTGACGTATCAGTACAGCAGGAACCGAAATGAGCTTTTAAGAACACGCTGTAATTAATTCATCAGGGCGCACTCACGCTTACCAGCACATTTTGCAGACTTGAGTGGTTGGCCTTTCATTCGACACAAAAAAACAAAAACAATGACAACTGAAAATTTTTGTGTCAGTACCAGGGAGGTCAACCTGTATCACAAGGACTATTATTATGTCCAACACTAGTTGACATTTTTTCTAAGTCATCAAAATGCCCTTGTTATGCCTGCTGCTGCAGTAGTTTTCCTTCCCCCCTTAAGATATTAAATTGACAACCTGTAAGTGCCTTCCCCACGCAATCAAAAAGCAATATTTTATGTGACGACAAGCTGAGGAGGGTTTTCCTCAATAAAACAAAAAGAAGCGCATTCCTCCACTGCACTCGATTTTGTAACGATCCCTTCGTTAGCGCTCTGAAAACGATCGCATCGATTTTGTCCTCACTTTTGCAGACAGCGCAAGAAAGGAGGAGAAAAAGAAAATACGTCATAAGAAGGCAAACAGCAAATCCGACATTTTTTTTTAGGCTTAGCACGGCGCTGACGTGCCTTTTCTTGTTTTCCTCGCGGGCGCACGAAAAAATTCGCGCGACGGCGAGCGAATTTTTTCGGGCCCGCGCGGTGGTTGAAGAAAAGAAAAATCGCTATGGAGCGCGCGATCAGTGGAGAGGAATGAACGAGATTAAGAGGCATGACAGGAAAGAACGCAAAAATGCGTGACGTAAAACGAGGAGAGAGTGAGTCAAGTTGCTGAAGTGGAAGAGAGCGAGGGGGAAAGAGCGCGGACTCGTTCGAAATCGCTCTTTATCCGCCGACCTAGCAGCGCGCCGCCGGGTCCCCGCTCAAAGAGAACGACCGGCGAATATGAGAAAGAGGAAAGAAAAATAAAAAGGAGAGAAAGAAAGCCGCCGCGTCTCCATCGAACCAGCCGGCCCCGAAGCGAAAACCTCTCTCCCTCGCTCACTACCGGCGCGGTTTCAGCTGCCGCCGGATGTTGAAAAAGAACTTCCCACCCAACAACACAAATGTCGAAGGCACCGGCAGCAGCAGCAGCATCGAACGGTAGGGAAAAAGAACCTCCGGGGCAGCAAGCCCGGCTCGGTCCTCGCGAACGCTAGCCTCGGTTTTCAGGGGCCAGGCGGCGCTCTCTCTGCTGAGTGCGTTCGCTCCGAGCCGGTCGCTAGCGCTGTTTTTCACGTTCTTCGCACACGGCAACGTGCAGCCAGCCGCTGCGACTTTGTTGCTTCGGTTTTCTTTTCTCTTTTTCCTTGTCGCACAGGCACGGTCTCTCCCTCGCTACCCCCTCGCCGCCACGGTCACCGCACGCAGTCGCCGACAAAACCGCCCTCGCCCTCCTTTTCCCCCCTCCCTCCCGCTGGCACGGCGCGCGCTATCGCACGTCCTCCACACGCCAGCCGGGTCGAGGAGCTGCACGAAACACCGACCGAGCGAGCTGCCAGCAGGCAACCGTGCCGAGAACGTTCCGAGCCAGCAGAAACGACAGCGAGGGCGAGAGAGAAACCCAGAGGAGGAGGGACTCTGCTGGCTTTTTCGTGACGCACGACCGTTTTGATCCTTTTTTTCTTTCGGCCGGCCGCGTTTTTCTTTCCTATTTCGCGTTCCCGCCGGCGCTCGGGGGAAGCGGCTCTCCCCTTCGCCGGTCCGTTTTCATTTTTTTTTTCTTGTTTTTCGTCCCCTGTACCTCCCTACTCTTTCTCTTTCCCTGCGGCGGCCCCGTGAACCCAGCGTTTCCTACCTCCTACTGCTCGCTAGGCCTAACGCAGCCCCGAAATCGATGTGCCGTGCAGCACGCACGGAGGGCGGCGAGTCGTCCTGCTGCATGCCCCGTTTCCTCTCCCTCCTCGCCTCTTCAGCAAACGCCACCCACGTATCTCCTTCTCGCCCTCGCGGGACGTCGGACGCGAGCTGGCAGAACGAGAAAAAAAGAAAACGCGCAGCCTACAATGCAGCGAGCAAATACAAAGCGAAGGGAAAAGGTAGCGCGCGGGATTGCGCCCCAAAACAAAAGCGGGCCGTCGGAAGCGATTGGTGGAAAGGAAGTGTCGACGACGACGTCGAAGACGGCGGGGGGCAAGGGGGGAAAAGGAACGAGGGGGGGGCGAACAGGGCAATCCGTCCGCACACTTGAACAAAACAAAACGCGCAGAGCGCCCGCTTGTAAAGAAAAAAAAATGATGAAAACGGAGCGCCGCGCGTTGGGCAAGAGGCTGTTCGCCGCACGCGACGAACGGGCCAGCAGTAGTAGAGACGGTTTTCGCGCGAGCAGTGGGTTCGGAACGGCGTTCGCTCGCCCCGCTGTCAAAAGCCGCGGCGGACTCAGGCCGTGCGTGCGAGAGATCGCGCCGGCGTTCGCTTCGGCGCATGAGAACGCGGCGGCTAGAAGCTGCGTTTCAGGCACGGCAACACTCAGCACACGTATTACTGTGTCTCGAGCACCGAATTAAAACATCGCCGGACACTACACGCCGGCTCACGAAAACACGCGACAACTCGCGTTCGCCCGTTTTTTCGCCAAGAGATTCTCTGCCCCGAACGGCCTTGGTGCTGGCACTATTTTTTTCCCGCACCATCGCGACGAATAAAAAAAGTTTTTTTCCACTTGCCAGGCGTCGAGCTTGATGAGTTCCTCGGGGCCTCCCTTCTTGGTGCGCAGTGCGGCTTTCTGTTTGAGGACTTCTTTGTACATTGACAGCACGTAACTCCACTGACTCGGCGTCGCCTTGGTGAAGAAAGTTAAAGTCGTGTCGCTCGGCTCGGCCATGGTGTGTAGCTTGAACACGTACACTTCTCTTGTGACTTGGCTGCGGCCTTTCCGGGAACAATGAGGCAGGCAGCGCGACTCGGTTTTGCCGGCCCAACGACAGATGGCGCCACCCTACCCTTCTGGTGCGTTCCGTTGGCCATTTTCTCGCACGACGTCACTTCTTCTGCAGGTGCGAGGAAGTACGCAGCCTGCTTTCTCGCGCTTGTGACGTCAAATGACGTATATTGTTTGCGCTTGTCTCTGACGTGACGCCGGCGAACGGAACGTTCACGCCATTTGGCAACCGGAAAAATGGTTTCGGTTTATTTTTAGTTTGGACAGGCAGCGCCCAGGTATGCGGCGGCCACCGAGCGAAGCACGCGTCAGGCCAGCCATCGACTGTGTTGACCCATGAGTGACTGCGGTCGTTGCGATGTGTTAGGGCCTGCGCTGAGCCCCGAATATCCCAGTTAGCGTCGAAAACTGACGTTTCGGCTCGGGTACGTCGCCTCCGCAGTGAAGTGCGAGCCTCGGAGAGGCCCGTGGACGCCGAAACGTGCAGTGGAAAAGCACCGCAGCGTGGGATTACGTCAACAACCGAGAGGGCGGAGTTGTCGACCAGCTAGGCCATGGCAGCGCTTGGATCGTGGAGGGAAGCTTGAAATCGCAAGCGAAGACCTGACGAATTTTGCTTCCCCGTCTTGAGTTTCTAGCCGTGGATCACTGCACTGCGCCCACGTAGCACGACCGATCGTCGGTGACCGCTTGAGCGGTGATATGAGTGACTCGAATGCGGAAAGAGGTGCGATTGTTTCGCTTTCTTTTTTGTTTGACGTCGTGGTGTGCTTCGACGTCCTTGCATTATTGAAAGCGTCATCAGAAACCTCCCAACAATGTTTGCTCTGTGCGCGGCCGTGACATTTCGCCAGCTTCCAGCGCGCGAGCTGTCACATGTCTCTGATGAATGGTGCATTGAACGGCGGCGGCGGTGTGTTTTGAGACAGTGCGGCGCTGGAAATACCAGGATAGCGCCAGGATTTTTTCTTTTTTTAGTAACGTATCTCTTGGCCAAGGCTGTGGTTTTCCCGCTTGATCGTGGGAAGTGTAATGTTCCGTTTTGTATTATCTGAACCGCTCACGCAAGATGTGCTTCTAATGAGCGATCAGGGCCACATAAACACTTCCGTTATCGATTACGAAAAGGCCGGTGCTTATATCATCGTTACGTGCCTTGCAGCTTTGCCTCCACCTTTAGTGTGCACGACCACCGTATCTCACACATGGGTAGATAGATCTGCTAGTACACTCTGAGGCCTATGAAGAAATCTTGCACATATAACTTATCTTTGTTTTTCTCAAACCTTACGATTAGACTTGACGCAAGCCCCTTCGTCTTTGGGAACGTGCATTAGGTAGCTCCCAATCTGTGACTGCATGCTCATGTTAGTATTGAATACAGATATACGGTTGGGGCCAAACATGAAAGCTTTGTTTTAACATAGTTTCTTAACATAGACAGACCGTCCTTTGGTTTTACTGGCAAGCTGCGCAGCATCAACAAAGTTACAGAACTTGTCAAGGTGATTGATGTTCACGTTGGGTGGACTGCTGCAATTTAGCATGTGAGGCTTGTGCATCTGGTGGCAACCATCTCTCCTCTGTGCAGCACTGCAAAGAAAATTTGCAATTTGTTGAGTTGCCTTTTCATTCGTGTGATCAGCCAGACAGCTTGAGCTCTAGCCTTGTGCATTTGTGGTGCATGGTGTGCATGTTCACTAAAAAGTGCGCTTTCTCGATTACCACTCTGGAATCACTGATTCTATGTTGTAGTGAGGCGTCAAAAGTTGTCCCTCGCTACATAAGCTGACGTGCTGCTTTCCGCACTGGCGCAACTCCTTTCAATTGTAAACTTGTGATTATTCCTTGATTCTAGCAGTTGCTTTCCAGGACTCGGGTGTGCAGTAAAAGCACTTTCGCACTTAGATATAGGAGGTATTCACATGACGCCATCCTAAAGGGGTGCTAGCGCGGCAGTCGCCATACTCGTGGTCTCGCGCGCGAACGACATCAAGCGGACTACAGCCAAAGTTCTCGGGAGCACAAGTTATGTTGATATTTTTGTAAGAAAACAGCTTAGGGAAGTGCAGCACTGCCAAACATCAGGCTGTCATATGCCGGATCGCTGAAAGACTGTTGCTATGGCGGCGCACGCGCTGATGCCTGGCGGGAAGAGTCAGTGAATACCTCCTATATTTATACATAAAAATGAAATATAAGGTGATTAAAAATCTGCAAAACCTCTCCTTACCCCCATGTTTTCTCGGCATGTGCAGTATGCCAGGATGCCATACCTCACTGATCATGATATTTGCAGATATTTTCATTGTGTATTATCAGAAACATGCAAATTGCAGACCACTGATATATGTTCTACTATTTGAAATGCATCGCCTCTGAAAAAATGTTGCTAGATGTGCTGAGCAGAAACATCTTCCACAAGTCTGTTATTCCAACTTGCCTTCCTCTTTCCCTAGAGTTGCAAGGCATATGTGTGAGCGATCAGTGGATGTGTAATACTTACTAAGACTTACAGAATATTGAATTGATTTTTATTTTGCCAGAAAGATACATGAAAAAACGTCTGGATCCCTTAGCATTAAGCTAGTTTGGATCCATACAAAAAGTTTACGGATATACTTATACAAAACTGCAATTTGAACTGTTGTACTTTTTTTTTTTTGCAGATAGCTGAATACGCATTTGAATTATATTAAAAACATTAATGCAGGTCTTTATAATAATGTTTCAGGTTAACAGGAAAGTTTTTACTTTGTTTTGTTTCGACAGGTAGATTGTTCCACAAAGTGCAACCAACGCCCGACAGCCGTATTTTGCTGTATACATTTTTTATAAGTGGCTGTAAGAAGTTGCCGGCTTCGTAACCTCGTGTGCGAAACCGGGAGGAAACAAATGATGAACTATTAAAAACTACTGTCAGTTACGTTCATTTGCGAACGTTTCAAAACATGTCACTTTGTAACGTAGCCTGTGTTGGCCTAGAGTCCTCAATACATTATGATAATCGTAACCAGTACCAGATGGTTTAGGTTAATCTGGAGTTCCTCACGAAAGTTTGCCTCACATTACGGCTTTGTCGTGTTGTACCTTGGAATTTAATCATAAGCTTCGCTGTTCTGAAGTCTGGCCATCCATTCTCGACTGATCATTGGTGTGCACACCAACCAATGAGGCACTCCTCGCTGGCTGAAAAAAGTGACAACAGTAACGAAATTTGTGATACGATGGGCAGGCTTTGCACTGTACAATATCATAGCAATGCTGACAATCTGGTAAAAACAAATACCTGCAAAGAAAAGTTAGATGTCCACCACATTAGCTTAGATGCTATGACATTGCGTTGCTGAGCTCAATGCTGCAAATTAAACTGTGGCCACTGTCTTGACGAGTGGCCAGGGTTTGTATTTCGTCCTTGACGAATGTGAAATACAAACTAATTCACATAGATCTCAAGTGGTCAAAATTAATCAGGAGTCCCGCACTGTGTGGCACTCATCATAATTGGATTGCGAGATTGTCAAACCCTGGAAATATCTAATCTGCAGGGAATCATAGAAAATTTCTGTATATAGGTAATTTGGTGTATAAAATATTTTATATACTTGAAAATATATTCAAGGGGATTTCACAACTGTTCGATATATGCAATAATTTGTTATATGTGGGCTGGATGGATATATGCGGGCTTGACTGTATTGGCAAATAAAAGGCCAGATCTTAGTTTAAATATAAAGGGAAACGCTGAATAACCTTTTGGCTGGTCAAGCACTTTTCCAAACTAATAATTTTTAAAACTCTTCTGGTAGTAGGTTTCCTCCAAATAGAGGAAATGATAGTTCCTGATGCCTCTTCTTCTTTTTTTTTTCTTTTACATTCTGGAAAATGCAGTGTGCCTGGAGCTCGTCAACAAGATCATCATACAATGCCAGCTTCCTCACCCGCGGATTGGCAAGCTGTCGGCCCTCTCGCACCAGCTGGTCCTCATGCTGTTCAAGGCTTGCTGTGGAATCGAAGTGCCAGGTGGGGGGCAATCACCAACGGACGCCGCCAGACAGATTGACTCATAGATTAAAGGGTAGTCAACCTGAATTGCAAGGTTATCATTCTATACTCTGTTTTATACATCAGGTACTAAGCTATGGAAGCTTGCGAGACTTGTTGCAGAAGATGCGTTTGCCCCCAAAAATAGTTCGATTTTACCATTCCGTAATGGGCATTTTTTTCTTGCTTTTAGACTCTGTAATAAATTAATAAGTATGCCTTGTGTCTTAGAAATAAACGAACCTCGTAATTTATAGGGTTGTCAACAGGTTGTTCTGGATCGCCTAGCATCACTTTGTTTTTGTATCGTGGCCTCTGTGGTTAGTGGGGTGTAGTGTCCAGCCAAAGCCAATCGCTGAGGCCGCGTTTACGATGACGAAATCCAGGTGCGGTCTTGCACAGTTTTTCGACAGAAATTCTTGCATAGCTTCCGCAGCATTGCACCTGATGTACGAAATGGAGTATAGAAACTGCAGTGTTTGTTCTCTGCAAAGTTAATTTACGTCTGGGCTGTAGCATTAATAAAGTGAAAAGCCCTTATAGCAATCTGCTTGGGACCTTCGAGTTGCTTGTTATACAAGTCGCTTCATTGCGAATGTTGCGCACTGTAACGCTTGCAGTATGCAGAGACATAGGGAATGCATTTCATTTCGTAGCAGAAAAGTTCAATTGTATCGTCACGTGGTTGTCCAGGTGAAGAAGGCTGCAGTAAGACTGGCTAAATACGTAATTCTTTATTGGACAGACTTTGTGCCCAATAATTAAAAAAAAAGTACAAGCAATGCGCGAGACATGCGATCACACACTGCTTAGGGAAACGATTCAATCAACGCTACAGTCTACATGAAGGGACTCGCCAAGCCGGTTAATGTGAAAGAACTTGAAGTGTTCTCGAATATTCTCGAGTGCTTGTATTTGAGCGCGATTGATTGATTATTTCCCATTACTGTTAAACCCATCTTAGTTGTGTTGTGATGGAACCAAGCCAAGTGTGCATGTTTATGTGATCCTTGAACTGCCTTAACTGAGAATGTTTTGTTTGTGTTATCAACTCTTGGCTCTGACTTGGTCTTTGGACCACATATGGCATTAGCTGGCGCTCTAGAAGGACCTAAGCTTAAATTGTTCGTGCTTTTCGTGGTGTGTTTCGTGGTGTCGATACATCAGCCATTGGAATCTGGCTGGCAATATTCTTCCGCATTGACGGGGTTGTGACAACATTACATTCTGAATAGGCTGTCCATGCTCTAGCAACCCTCAGCCACTAGCGAACATAGGTGAAGCATGAACAAAATTGAGCTTGATGACCGTGTTATAACTATGACAACATATTTTTTGCAGGGCTAATCGAAAACCCGCGGACTCGTGTTGAAGAAGCAGTGAACGTCCAGGCGGCCCTGGACATACTCGCAAACCGCGTGCTGCTGACGTCCCTGCCGCACATTGACAGCCGCAATGTTGTTGCATGTGACCCGCAAGTAGTATTGCACCTGCTCGAGATTCTTGCCGGATGCCTCGACCTTGCAGGGAGCTTCCTCCTCATCACTGTCTTCAACGCTGTCGTCACCAGACTCGTCACTGCCTGTGTCATCATCCGAAAGGGCTGCGCGCTGTACGTCTCTATCTTTTTGCTCGTTCCCATATCTTTTACCTCTGCTTCTTGAGCTTTCTGGCCCAATGAGTTTGGCCAGGCAAATCTTTGGGATGTGGGACTTGGGAAAAGGAGGAATTTCTCGCAGAACTTGCATTTGTAGGCCCAAATTCAAGGTTTGAATGGACAGCAATGCTTGTCACCTGCATGAATACACATAAAGGGGCCCTGCAATGCTTTGCCAAGTATTCATCGAATGGCTTCACTGAAAAAGCCTCTTGCTTCACGAATTGACTGCCGCAAAAATTTTTTGAATCTGTGAAGTACGAGCAGAGTTACAAGGATTTGTCACGTGCTTCAGGACCTTTCTCTCTCCCTTTGTACCAGCGAGCACGCTCAAAGCTATGCACGTGGGGATGACGAGGGTGCAAGAAAATGTGTCCTTTCGTCGGCGTGCGACATGAGCTTGAGAACTTTGTTTTCTTTCTTTCTTCAAACACGCGGCTTACTTTTAGTACGATCGCGAGTGCGCGTAGGGGCACATAATGGGCGTTGCGGTAAATACTATGCAGCTTTTGGTGCTCAAATCAGCCAAAAGCCGGGGACTTTGGGTTTATGGTGCGGTCATTTGGGTTTATGGAGTCATTTGTCCAGAGAAGAGGGAACGATTTCAAGCTGACTTTGAGAATTATTTGTAAACTTCTAGGCTGCTTGCTGTGCTATAATATTTGGTTTGCATGTTCTCGGGAGCCTCGACTACCGATCGGCAGCATTTTATGACCATGCTGAAAAAGTGTTACACGGTCTTAAGGTCAGGAACCACCTTGAGGGCTTGGTGAGGAAACATATCCTGCGGAAAGCAGACTCAGCTATAAACATCTCATCCACATCTTTCAGTTTGCATGGCTTGGAGAGTTTAAAAGTGGAATGCAATGTTGCCGTTCTCTTGGGCACCCTCTTTTTGTACAGGAGCCAATGTTCATTCCCTTCGAAGCAGCCAGCGCCCGTTGCTTCACGTTGGACAACAGATAGCATGCTGTTGGCCAATAACCTACATAAATCAGGACCGGCGTTTGGATGAGATGTGCTTCTTGAGTCTGGGTGCCACCACATGCCGGTGCCGTTCTCCATAGTCTGCTGACATTACACAGTAGCCCCACTCACGCAAAGGAATCACAATGGCAGAGGGCGATTGTGTTTCATCAGCCATGAAACTTTGCCCCCCTTTAAAGGGACCCTGCGACATAAATTTAGCGTGTCGTTTTCATCGCTTCTTCTCGAACTGTGGAATGCACCGATATCGTTGCACAAGTGGTGATGCCAAAAACAATGCTGTTATAATTTTATTTCTACGGAAAAACCACACTGGTTTCGGTCTAAAGCGACATACAGCGGCTATTTTTGTGATCAGGAGTGACACTTCACCACGTGGGAGTGACGACATAGGCCATGTGTTTTGATTGGTTCGATGCGACAATTCGCGCGTAATATTCATATGATCCCGATAGACTGCACTATTGTGCGCTAAAAATGATAAAAGCTCTCTCTATACTTCCTCAGATACAAAAGGATTTCTGTTTTTAAATATCAAAATGTGAAAACAATTGCAAAACAACGCTAGGAGTGCTGCACAATGGCCACCACAAGGCGAGTCATCCGGTACGTCTCTGTAAGAGGCGCGCGTTGAATGGAAGCGGCCTTTGGCGTCAGTGGCTTGTGGGAGAGTGAAATGCGAAAGGGAACGTTTTTTCTCGTCGTCTGCTGTGATTTTGAAATTTGACGGCTTATTACTTCTGTTACCGTGTACCGATTTCGATAATTCTTTTTGCGTTCATCTCAGTATTCGGCACTACACGAATTCCAGCGCTGCAGAATGCAGACGAAAAAGCATCGCAGGGCCCCTTTAACCGAGAACTCAGGGCACACCTATGGTGACGGTGTCGTTTTAGTGTGCCTGATGTGCTCACTTGTGATGCCTCCCACTGTTGTGGTACGCTGAAGGAAACGAGTCCCTGTGCTCCCCACAAAAAGCAAGGACAACGTATTTTCTTGTGCAACCTCCAACCACGCCTGTGGTTACCTCATTTCCTTTTTTTCTTTTTTTTTCACCCAGGTAACACCTGTTACCGGTGTGGCACTAGGAACGGCGCAACAAGCCACTCGTCGCCTCGAGAATCGTCCTCGCCGGACTCCGAGTCATTCTACAGCGAGGCGTCCTGCTTTCTCTGCGACTACGTTGCCGCCAGAGAACGCAGCGCGGCCGCGGCCGCCCGATCCAGGTCCCATGTCTATCCCGAGTGCCCGTCACGGAACCAGCCTGCACCAGAGACGCCGTCTCCCACGACAAGCTACACGACGGCAGAATCCGGACTGGACGACATTGACGCGAAGAAGTTTGCAGACGGTGATGTCGCAGGTTCCTACTTGCCGAGGACCGGTTTCGAAGGCAGGAGGCAGGGAAGTCCATACTGGCTGCGTGGCACGCCGAAGCGCGAAGACTCGGAGTCGACGGATTCAGACACCAGCGTGGAGGAGAGGCTGAGAGCAACCCTGGCGGAGCTCAGGCGGCGGTTGGCAGAAGCCGATAAGGTGTGGTAACTTGCTTCAAGCAAAAATAATGTTTACAGTCAGACTTCCGTTTAGAAAGCCTCGTTTCAAGGAAGTCTTCGCAATTTAACAACTCGCACTGTAGTTTTGACTTTAACGAAATTTTTTGGGTCCCATACCTGCATGTGGTGTTCCTAACAAAATGAAAAATCGGTAAATATTACTCGAGAAAGGACCTACATCTCACAGGTGACCTTTCGTGTGGTGACATTGCCAGCGGGTGACAAAAAAGAGACGAGCTAATGGAATAACTTTGCTATAGCTTTTTGTCGCTTCAAAGCTAACTGCATTCCTCAACTAGCAGTTTGACCAATGCTGTGCAGAGATGAACACTGCGGCTAACGCAGCGAATACAAAGGAATGCCCACCCTGCTACTATCGCTTTTTCTAACGCGAAAGGTAAGTGTGCTCGTTAACTCTTTGCCTACCGCGAGGAAAATATGTGTTTGTAGGTTACACTAGATCTTTTTTGCTGCAGGTACTACTGCACCAAATGTTTTAGGTAATACATAAACGAAAAGCAGAATGAATGATCTTCTGACACATACAAGTTTCACTAACGAGATGTATGTTACCCAAGCAATATAAATTGCCAGATTCAGGATTGCGGGGCAGTATCTATTGAATAGAGTTTGTAAAGTCATGCATCTATCTACTTAGAGAAAATATAACAGAAATGATAAGATGTACAAAATGTACTGCCGTCTAATAGGCACCATCTCTGAAAAATTGATGCCTTTTCACTGACCAGGGCTTCCCCGACAAAAATTTTACTGTAAGCACTACACTTGGGCGTGTCATGCGGCAGAGAAGTTGCTCAATGTAAAGCATAGCGTAACACTGCATGTCTTGCTGTAAACTCTCGTTTTCTGCTTGGTTTTCCAGTTGCACTATGATATCTTACAATTTAGATAAGTTTCCATTCTGGCAGGCTGGTGTTGAAATGCAAGCTGAGACGGCCAGAAATGAAACGTGAAGCTGACCAATGCTCCGGGCTGGTTTGCATCATCATTGCTCTCATAGTCATAGTCCGACCAAAAAAGCAGCATCCTCGGACTCGGTGCTGCTCGTTAAATTGATAAAATCAGCCGCAAACACACCGGAATGTCGTCTGCGATCTTTCGAGGTGCACGTGAGTGCCACGTCCGGTGGTGGCCATTTTCGCTTTCCACTTAGACGATCGCACAACTTCGGAGCAAGCTTCAAAATAAAGGCGACATGGGAAAAAACAAACTACATAGAAAAGAAGACTATAGTTCTCCTTCACAATGAATGACATAGTGTGTCCGTGAATGGTGTGGAATGTCTCAAAAGCAGCGATTCAAACCTTCATCAGCGGGCTGTCGGTGCCCCATGGCGTGCTGTGGAAATAGTTTAACTAGTAATGTGGTCGCTACTACACTGTGCCTTTCTATTGCAAAAGTTGTTCAACCAACGATTTCAATTACACTGTAATGCTTGTATGGATGAGCATAGGAAGTGCACGGAAATACACCCTGGCGCCCCCCATCCTTGCAACTGATGCCTTTTTGTATGTACGTGCAGTCGCACCGAATACGAGTTGTAACATGCTTCCTGTGGTCAAAGCGGCGCCAACACTGTGCAGTGGCGCCGACATAGACTATAATTAGGGACGTAAAGACTGCTTCAACGACTGGTATTTGCAAAACCACTTTCATGTTTGCTGGCATTACAGTGTAGGCTTGAAGGGGCCCCTTCAACCATGGCCACTGTGTTGCAACTCGTATTGAGCGACACTGTACGTATGTATGCATGTATGCATGCATGTATGTACTATTATCATGCGCTTACAATTCTTTAACACTAATGTGCGAGCCTTGACTGGAACGTCTCATAACAGATAGAATTGACAACTGCATTGGCGAGACTATGCATGAATGCACAAGACTATTTTCTATTCGAATGCTCTCTACTACCCACTTCATTGCAAGTGTCTAGCGAACAGTATAGTCACACTCCTTGCTCCCTGCCTTTGTTAACCTCAAGACAGCATTGCACACCGCTGCAAACAGCAAGGGGAACATACTCAAAACCATTGCTTATGCTTCTTTTTAAGGACCCAGCTGATGTGTGCTCGAATGTTTCTTTCTTTTGATGTCGTTTCCCCTGTACAGTACTCGCGGATTAAAATGCAGCATTGTTTGTTTTTTTTAGTTCAATGACTGCTACGAGCGATTGCTCAGGATAACCCCGTCATGTCGCTACAAATCTGGTTATTAAGGTAACTTCGGCTCTAGTGTAAGTGTTAGAGTCAAAATTGTGTTGATATGACACAAACTGTAGATGCTGGAAACGAAAGTATGCACATTACTTGGCTCTAAATCTTGATGTTTCAACCCGTGAGTAATGTACAAGTTGGTCCGCTGTTAAAAGGAACACGCGAGCGCGTGGCTCACGTTAGGCTCACGCTCCGCGCAGCACCATGCAGCGCAAGTGGCAAAAACTAAACTCATGCGCAAACCGATGCAGAGGCTACATGCATGTGCTGCGTCGTGTGCTACTGAAACGCTCCTTCCATAGCTCACGTGCGGCCGTGCTGTCACGGCTCTGCCTGTGCGTTCTTCTGACATTACACACAATATGGAGATCACAATACTTATTCAAGCTTTACAGGAACAAAAAAATATAAACCAGATGAAAGACATTCGAACAGATGGCCTTGTAGCGCTTCAAATCTCCGTTAACTTGCTACATATTCCTAATTCCTCAGGGGAAGAAAGGGTGCGAAGAATTTCGCAGAAAACCAGACGAACAAGGGATGACAACAGCGCTATACAAAAGAAGAAACAGCACTGTTGTTTCTTGGTCTTGTGTTCGGTCAAATATTTTGCGCTGTTTCTTCCCTTGTTAAAACCTTGAACCAACTAGCCCAAGCCTGAACCCAGAGCAAACCTTATCCTTGAGTACAAGGGATTCATGGTATGGAATTCACTCCAATGTTTTGCACGCCTTTTGATGTGTGATTGCTCGGCCGGGCCATGACAGCGCGGCCATGCTCGGGTGAAGGGGCGTTTCAGTAGCAGACGACGGATGGCATGTGCCGCCTCTGCGTCGTTCTGCGCATGCGCATGGTTTTCACCGCTTGCTGTGCATGGCGCTGCGCGGATTGTGAGCCACGCGCTCGTGTGTTCCCCCTAAATTGTGGAACGACCTGTACATGTGTGGGCTTCAGTAATAAAAAGAAAAGAAAGTAAGTGAACAGCTGACAAAAATCAGCTTAGCATGGAGTACTTTTCGTACTGGCTTTTCAGAAATGACTGAGAAATGCCCAGTGAGGGCTCATAACCCTCACTGAGCACGTGTGCTCTTTGATGCAAACAGTGCGGCATGTGCGCTGTTTGCATGGGAGAGTGAGTTATGTACTTGCGCATACTGCCACCTATCTTTTCATTATATAAGTGGTGATGCGCTGTGCGATCGATACCTGCGTGATGACATTAAGTTATTTCAGCCGTGTAGATTTGGCGAGTTGAATTGGTGCTCCATATTCCTGCATTGAAATTTTCCTTCTCTTTCTGTTTTTTTTCTTTTATAGCTTGCTGATGACGAGAGGCCACCGCGCAAGCGACCACGTCCAGTGAAGAAGTCGGGTATGTTTTCTAACGACCTCTACCACTATCGCCTAACGGTCTAATGTAGTGATTCTCAGCCATGGTGTTTCAGGGACACCTTGTTGACCGTTGGTAGTGATGAGGGACCCCTTGCCGTGAGAGAAAAATAAGGGGGAGGGTTATAAATTGACACAACATGCAGTGCAAAATAGGTGCTCTTTGTTTCTCCCTGGCAAAGAATGGTCAAAGTGCCACACTAACTCAATCTCGACTGTCTGTCAATAAGTTGTGCGGTCTGCAGCCACATTCAACCTGCTTCTAGCTATGTTTGCTCTTCAAGTATGCAAGCCTAGAAAAAGTATGCTGAGGAGCATATGTCGTAGAAAACCGCAACAAAAGCTTTACAGCCATCTCATGGCAGAAGGGGAAACAAATTCAGCTCCGATGGAATGCAAAAGTGTTATGCTGTAAAGCATAATTAAAAACGAAAAAAAAAAAGAACTTTTTTTTTCGAGGATAGGTTTTGTGGACCCCCATTTGAGAACCATTGGTCTAATGACTACCACTACTATCCTTTAGTGTAGAAGAATCGACAACTTCATGAAAAAATAACACATGCAAGAGAAAATTGAAGGACAATGCTGTGGTGTATTTTTCAATCTTCTCTTTTCTATGTGTTTCTTTTTTGCGCTGTTTTAATATTGCGTGACGGAAGATGTGCTTGCGGCAGACTACCATCGCGTAGTGACGGCGGCTTCTCCGCAGCCTAATTTCCCCCTCCGCGCTGCTTTGCTCATTTGTTCCCCCCCGTGTCTTTTCCGAAATGCTCGATCGCCGCTGTCTGTCAACCACACACTGACCCAAAGGCAGGCGGCGACGCTGGCTGCCAAAAATCTTCAAACAGCTTTCAAAAAAATGTCTTTTCTGTAGCACTTGGCACGATTTGGCTGAGCATTGCAAATCCTTCATCTGTAGCACGGTACATAGATGCACACTCGTTCCACACACTTTTGCTCAGACCCCATGGCTACAACAACAACCGCGGGAACACTGGAGAGAGAGAGAGAGAGAACTCTTTATTGAAAAGCAGAGAATTTAGCCGGCATATGCCATCGCTGACTTGCTACTCTGCGTGGGGAAGGGGATGGGGGGACTGAAAGTAGGAAGAGGGAGAGAGAGGAGGGGAAAAGATATAAGATGTTAAAATAGAATAAAAGATAAAAAAAACAGACTCGTTCTTTGTCTATTAGGCGGGAGCGTGCGTTGATAGTCTCATTGCGTGGTTTCAAGGTAGAGCTAAAGTTTCTCGAGCTGACCGATGCTGTCCAAATACGTGAATAAAAGTTTCATCGCACGCCTCTGTAGCGTGAGGAAGGCTAAAGGGCCCAATACACAGTCAAATGAGAAAGTTTTTTGGGTTAATTACTGCATGTAATGTTCATAGAGCGCACGCTCATCGGCATACGCACGACACTCAAATAAAATATGTTCCACAGTTTCGATGGAGCCACAGTTGTTGCAACACGGACTCGCTGCTTGACCGAAGCGGTACCGTAAGCTGGCCAGAAGATTTGCTTTTGAAGAAAATAAGAGGCTCTGGAACCTTCCGACACATCATTATGCCTTCCTCCACTCAATCGACTCGCATCTCAGAACAAGAGTCCCATTCAGAATTCCTCGACATCTGGAAACCCTATACCATCGTCTTCGTCTAAACACCGCCTATGGAAACAGCTTACGGGAACACTGGGACACTAACAATGCAGCACAAAGAATGGAGGCTGTCGCTCCTCCAGTCCGCCACGGTTTGGTACGAGACCTACGAAAACGCTCATGCCGCCGCTCCACAACACATCGCGACATGTAACCATAACAACGCCGCCATTGGGCTCTTTTCTCCCAGCGCGCGTTCGTTTTTGGGTTGCTCCGCCCATTGCTCGGCGCACTTCCAGTCGGCATTCGTTTTAGATGCGAAGCATCTTATGCTCGGGGCTCTGTCCGTCCCTCCCGCGTCCCCCGTCCCGCGTCCGGCCACTTTCATGAAGTAGGGAAGCACCCATTATGCGAACCAGGACACTGTAGTAATATGAAGGCCGTCAACCACTACTACAGTCATCAGAGTCATGGCCGAGAGCACAGAGAGGCTGCTTAGCAATTGCTAGGCAGGTGGTGTCTGTCGCCCAGGTTGACCGCATTCCTTGATCTTGCTTGCATGTGTTTGGAGGGGGCTTAGTCCGTCCCTCCTTCCCGCGTCCCACACCACCACAGCACATGCGCGTCCCCTCTCCTACGCTCACCCCCTTTGTCTCCTCTAGGAATCCTCTACTCTACGGAGCGGCGCCCGCGTCCCACACCCCCCTACAGCGCATGCGCGTACCCTCCCCTATCCTCTCCTACACTCACCCCCCATTCTCTACTCTAGAGAGAACGTCGAACGTTACCTAGAGAAGGCAATGGCACAGTACATACAGCCACACGCCCGTCGTGCTTGCGGGTGACTTCAACGTGGATATAACCACGAACGACTGGCTCGTCCACCACATGATAGACGTGTACTCGTTGCGACGCATTTCCGACGACAACCATAAGGGGAACGTGCATAGACCTCACCTTCGCAAACTTCACAATGAAAACTCTTCAAAAGCACCCCTTGACGCTACACTTCACCGATCACAAGGCCGTCGTCTTCAAAGCGCCCTGTGCACCGACGCAAGGAATCGCACACGTTCCCTAAATAAACACGCAACCACCACATTCTCCGTCTTCTCTTATACATTCTCATTTATCCTTTCAATAAAATTCCCGCTCAAGCTATCCATCTCTCCGCTGCTTCGCATCCACACATGCTTCCCTTTAGCGGGAGATAGCGAATTTTTCTCTGGCTGGACACTTCTGCCTACCATTGAGTCGTCGGAACCTGCCTGGAGAAATTTGTTCTGGAATGTATGTGGCAGGTTTCTGGCTATCAGACGCCAAAAGAGACGATGCGCACTCGTTGCCATCTTTGTGAGGACTCTGCGGATCGCTATGCAGGCGCTTGGGGACTTCACCTTTGGTTGCCACTACGCCTGCCATTATCTTTGAAAGCCTTTTTTGCCGTGCGAGATGGTGTGATTACGAGTGGCGGCCAACATGCTGCCGCATGTCTCAAGTTAAGAAGAGGAAATGGATAGGGGCCGGGCACGTAGCATGTCGGCAGGATAACCGCTGGTCATTAAGGGTAACTGACTGGATTTCAGGAGAAGGCAAATGCGTGAGGGGGGAGACAGAAAATTAGTTGGGCAGATGAGATTAAGAAGTTTGCAGGTATAACGTGGCAGCAGAAAGCACAGGACCGAGTTGATTGGCGGAACATGGGAGAGGCCTTTGCCCTGCAGTGGGCACAGTCAGGCTGCTGCTGCTGATGATGATGATGTCTCAAGTTAAGACAGAGCGCAAACTGATGAGCGCGCATGTGCAACGTACGCGATAGCTGTGAGCAGCTGTCGCTTTTGGGGACGCTTATCACTTTCATGATACTTCGCATATCGTGTTGTACCGTGATTGGTACGTGCACTGCGCAGAGTTAAACATGTTAAGACGTTAGTGGAGCGGCAGTTTTCTTCATGGATGGGGAGAGTCGCGTGTCATCTGGGTAACGTACGTGATCGTATCTCAAATGCATGTGATCGAGAATATCACTTCCGCTCTTTGGCAAACCTAGCCCCGTATTTCCAAGCGGCAATGCAGAAAGAATGGACGCTCATGCGGTGCGAAGTTTTGTTTGCTGACTCAGTGGTAGCGTTTCTTTACGTTTACGCTGGTTGTCCCAGCATTCGATTTGGCAATATTCAGGTTGTCTCGGGATTTCAACAGATTTCAACATTAGAGAGTTTTAGAATAGCATACACAAAGCTTTGAGTTAGCGTTTGTTGCCACTGCGCATGTGTCATACTCTAACCTTTTGCGGGCCCCCGTTAAGTGAAAGAAATAGTGGGCGACCGCAAGGACAGCTAACTTAGTGTACACTATTCTGAAGCTCCCGATTCTTTCCTGTCAGGACTGGAACTAGCTGGCTGACCTCTGGCTGCCAGTGAGATGCCAGAAGTTTGAAAACCGAAGAGTCCCTATATGTTCTTTTTTTTTAGAAATAAATGTTTTTTACCCTTGCACCTCAATATCTGCTTGTCAGCCTCCATTTTTACTGGATTTGTATTGTACGTTTTCCCTGATCGTACATTTATTTTCCACGTTTTTTTCAAAAACGTATCAACGAGGTTCTACTGTACTCATGGTTCCCCCGGAAAAACGGTCAATCAGGCCTAGAAGCTCTGGTTGATTGGAAATATCTGTGCGCTTCATTAAGGTAATTGTTTTGATGCAGCTTGATTCTTCCTGTTCTTTATTTCCTTGTGACTACTGTTTTATAAGGACCGGTCAAAGTTAGACAGCTGGCATGCATTTTTTCAATTACACCATTTACGCCATTGACATCTTGTATGATGGTGAGGTTATTTTGGGTGGCAAAAGTAAACGATATTGTAGCACCCGTTCGCACCACATAGTCCTTACATAAAAAAAAAAAAAAAAAAAAAAAAAAAAAAAAAAAAAAAAAAAAAAGATTGAAAACTTTACGCTTAGGCTTGCTTGCAGTTTGTATGCAAGTTATGTTTTGGGGTGTGGCATTACAGCAACACATACAACATTACTGTGAAGCTGCACTTGAAGGCAAAGTTATGCACTAATCAATGGTTTGTTGTCTGTTAGGAAACTGTACTCTCTCCCCATTCCTGCATTTAGAAGCTCTCGCTCTCGTCTTTCATGGCTGTCAATTATCCTCTTATTTATGGGTTGCCATTTCGTGTTCAGCTGTGGTAGTAGTATGTGAATAATGTGCGCAGCACTGGCAAACCAGAACTCGTATCGTGACGAGCTGTGCTTGACTGCAGTCCTTTGTAGCATAGCACAGGCTTATGATGACCGTTACCATTGTAGAAGTGGACAGAAAAGCTGGCGAAAGATTAACAGCATTGGCATCCACAAATGGGGACTATTTGGGTGTTAAATGTTTACTGTTAATTCTGTGGGTTATATGCATTGATTCTTTTTTCCTTTCAGTGTGCTGGCATTACAGTAGGGGTGTGAATTACCCAGAAAAATGTAGTACATATATATTAACAGAAGTTACAGTAGTCATGGTTTGAAATGGGACAATTTAGGGCTAAGTAAGATGCGTACTTTTGTTTCCACCGTCATCAGTTCGGCTCATATCGGCGTAATTTTGACTTGAACGTGTAGATCAGAGCCGACATTATCTTTAGGTACCAGATTCGCTGGGACATGACATGGCTATCTCGAGTGGTTGCGCACACCAGTCATGATACTAAAAAAATTGATGTGTTTGAATCCGCGAGTACTGTATATATGGAGGCAATCGGAATTCAGGATTTAGGGGCGAAGCTCCTTAGGGCCTAGCCTTGTTGGCGTCCATCATGCTACACAAAACCGAAATCGAAACTGAACACCTGCACAATGAACAACGAAAACATCTGTGTAAAAAATCGACTTTATGTGTCATAAATCAAGTATATCACAGCACAATAAAAGGCTGTTAACTAGAACAAAATAAAAGGCCACAACGCCGTACAAACAGCGACATTTAAGCACCCGTCAATCAAAGCATATGACAATAAAAGGTTTAACAATACACTAATATCATTCATTATTGTGAAAGAGCAATATAAAACACCTACAAGCACAAACCCTTTGTACTAGTCGGCCATTTCAACATAGACATTATGGACCTTAGAACCTAGCTTTGTCGTCGACGCTCACTGTCCGCTGTCATGGTGGCTAGAAAATCGTTGCTATAGTCAAAGCATGTGTGTATGTGAATCGATTCATGCTTACTGAATGATCCCTGTGCTTTGCCCACTAATCATCATTCACTTCGTGGATATGCGGGGATTTTTTTTTATGTCTTGTTTCGATACCTGTGACTCTGTTGTCACTGCTTTGTTGTTACTTGTTGCTGTTCCTGTGGCTTCTTTTTTTACTTGGCTTCATTTTCCATTTCCTTATCCAGTGCTGCTCTCACTCTCTGTTCGTGCCGGGAAGCGGGTTGGCAGCAGCGGTACCTCCAGAAAGCGTCTTCGATCCGAAACTGAGGGTGAGTTCACTTGTTTTCAAACCCGCACTTTCCAAAAGCGTATGCCAAGTGCAATAGACTCTCAGTAAACGGAAACATCTTAAATGAAACTGCCTCTAATATTGGTTTCATACTTGAATTCTGCACCCTTGTTCATCTCTCAATAAACAGAACTCAAGATTGTTAAATGGCACATAGTTCCCTAGTCCCTTCAGGTTCCGTTTAAGGGGAGACGTGGGTCTTGAAAAGTGTTATTTTAATAGTTGGGTGAAAGGAATGAAATTTAATGCACTTACTGTCAAATCTCGTTATAGCGAACCTCAGATTAACGATTTTTTTCAGATCAACGAATTTTTTGAAGATCCCCATTCAAATGCCCATTAGTTTAATGTAAAAATGTTTCACTACTACGAATTTCAGAATACCGAATGTTTCAGAATAACGTATCGAATTTTATCGCCTTTGTATATCCATAACACTTCAATATAACGAATAGCAATTTCAAAAAGTTACTCGCGGCTGTAGAAACAATGCCCAGCTCAGCACCTGCTGCTATCATCATCATCGGAACGCCCGCGTATTGCTCTTCGCGCCTGCCCTAGGCAAATGTGCGCTAGCCCTATCGTCATCACCATCGCCTGCACTTATTTCTCGCGTCAGGGTTCGGCGTTTCGCCGCATGCCTTTGTTTCGTCGGGCAGCTTTACCTGTGCGCTTGTTACACGGCTGTTTTCTCGCCTTCGGATTGGTGGCTGTACGTTCATGATGAGCTCCGGAAGCAGCACGAAAGGAATGCGGCGACAGTGAAAAGTGCGACACGAGTGACCTATGGGATGAAGTCGCCGATGATTCACCCGTGCCTGCTTCACAAACGTTTGAACACTACGTACAGTGCGACGACGAAGTATGCACGTCGGCTTAGCTGACGACCGATAAGATCCATATCATTTGTCGTCGTAAGGAAACGGCGACGAGAGCGCACGAACCAACGCGAACAATCGGTATCTAACGCCGATGCTTCGAAGTGCGTAAGAAGGATGTGCACGCCTAAGAGTTCGTCTCGCAGCAGTCGAGCTGCACCCATCAGGCTAAGATCGCGCTGTTCCTCGAATAAATGTGCACTGGTTCCGTAATATTTCATGTGTTTGTTTTTTCGCGCTTATTAGAGTACAACGCGATCGTGGATGCACAGGTAGGCGATTGACGTTGTTGCGTTTATGATTTTTACATAAATTTGTAATGCTTTCACTACAACGACTTTTCAAAATAACGAATGATTTTTAGTGGTCCCTTGAGATTCGTTGTATCGAGATTTCACTGTATTAAGTTTTTTCTGCAGATTTCAAATGTCTGAGTAGATTTTTAATAGCTGCATTAGAACAAGAGATATGCTATTTCAACAGCGTTTTCTGGCATAATTCTTATGGGGACTTTTGGCAACTTCTCTTTTTCAAACACAAAAACAAAGTATGTAGCAAGATAGCCAGAAAGCTGGTCTAGCTGATGATGTTATTTATTTTCCTTTAATGTTGTGCACCAAATTATAATTCTCGATAATCATAAAGTGTATGAAGGAAAAATTGTTCACTCATATTTGCATCCGTTTATTTTGTATTCAGAGTGCAATGAAAACAATCAAATTAGCATCATCGGCTAGACCAGCTCACTGGCAGTCTTGCCACATACTTTGTTTTTGTGTTTTACAAAGCAACTTTGCCAAAAAGCACCGTAAGAAATATGCTCTCAGAAATTGCATATCTTTTGTTCTAATGCGGATAATAAAAATCTACTTAAAGATTTGGAATCTGCGGAAAAAACTGAATAAGTGCATCACATTTCATTCAGTTAATCCAACTAATGAAGAAAATTTTTTCAAGACCCACATCTCCCCCTAATGAGAGCTTGCTGTATTGAGCATGTTCCCCTACATTGGGCTTATATATAAGCATGAGTTTCTGTGTAAACATGCTACTATTCTGTATGGTGCCTACTTCGGCAAGTGGATGAAGAACAGGGCAAGATGCTGAGCAAGGAACCTGTGAACGAAGCACGGAAGGTGCTCTGCTACGAATCAAGAGCCCTTCGTGGTGTTCGAGCCATCACGAGTATTTAATGTGCAGTTGTTTTCATAATACTTGGTGTCGCATTACATTCTATATTATTAAAGAAATAAGCAGCTCGGTCTGCCCCCCCCATGAAATGCTCTGAAAAAGGCCCTGAGGGTAAATCATTAAAAAAAAATCATTGACAGCAATAGGAAGCCCTAGGGTGATGCCTGAACTCCTTAGATGGTGTTCCAAATGTGCACGGGTTTGATGCTTCGGCACAATGCAGAATGTAAGGCAAATGTGGCTGGGCGCAAGTAACAGTGCTTCGGCAGCTGCCAGACATCTCATGATTCTGGCATGATGAGCATCGCCAGTGGCATTGCACGTGTCTTTCCTCAGTGGTACATGCAATGGGACCAACAATACAGTGAACACTCACTGAAGGGATGCTGAACAAAATTTTTGCCACTGAAATTTTCAGGTGAACTGAAAGATTGGGTGCTGAAATTGGTAGACACATCCTTCACTTCAGACAGAAACTATCTGCAAATGATGAATTTAATGCGTTTTTCACAAACTGCTGTGCTCTGGGCTGTGCTGTCAACTAGAAAAAGTGAGGTTTAATGTTACCAGAAATGGCTGTGCCAACAATGCCAGCCACCGCCCCGCGTCTCTCAGCCTGCTCAGCTCCCATTATGGTTCCTAGAACCACTACGAACGGCACCGGCAGTGAACAATGCTCCCGTATGGGTAAAGCAACACCCTCTAGTTAGAGGGGGTTGAAGTCCCTGAAAAGAGGGGTACATCTTAGTGCCTTTGTGGAAGGGGGGAGAGTGGGATGTGAAGGAGAGGTGGAGAAAGGGAAGTAGCAGGACAGGAAAACGTGCGCCCTGCATCTGCCACGGTGACTGTGACGTCACGACTCACACTGTAAATCCTCCAAAAAAGTACAGCCAACTGTTCAAAAATATGTAAAATGAACTCTGTTATCAGAATAGTAGCATCTTCCATGCAGAATTTCTATGTTTACATCATATTTTCCTACTTTTGTTCATTACCCCTTTGATTAAAACCTCAGGGGACTAGCAAAATGGGTCCTGTTTATCAGACCTCTGAAGTCACCAATTTGAAACATTACTAACCTTGGGTAACACCAGAATTTCTGAGTGCCTGTCAAGCAGGGATAGTAAAAGCAAAGGCCAGCTGAACACACTATTGTTGGTGCTAATCCATATCTGCTGTTTATTGCAGTGGCAGATATTTCTCTAGTTATTGCGCCAAGGCAGACGAAAAGCTTGCACGCAACAGGACCAGCAACCTGAACTGTACACCTTTTTTTTGTGGGTATCCCTTGATGTAGCAGCTGTACAGGCCACTATGGAGCAAGCATTCTTGACGCTAAGTCCGTTCTGTTACGTATTAACAAAGGTCTTGTCCTTTGTTGAGAAACTTGGATCTTGACGACTCTTACGTTGATTCTTCCAGTTTTTAGTGTTGCAATAAATGCAAACTTGATGAACTTTCTTGATTTACTTTTTGAAAAAAATAGTACTACCACATATTTATGTTTACTACACATGGAAATTTCGATGCATGCAGAAAAATGTTACAGAGCGTCATTATTTTTGTTATAGAGCAGCATGAAAATGGAGCATTCGTTTGTGGAACGCATGTGAAAGCAGAAAAAAAAATCACCGCCTGAACATTTTATACAAATAGTTAACCAGTGAAGTTGAAACGTGCGGCCCAGTGTTTAATCACGAGCTTGGGTCTACTGAAGTGTCTTCTGTTGTGGCTTTTGATTTCTCTATCACCCCATTTAAGAGATGCAGGCTTCGAACTTTGCGTTTGGTGATGTTAGCTTAAAGGATATTAAGAACAGCTAAAGGATTTTATGGGTAGCAATTTGTGCTGCAGCTGGTGTCATCCCTAGCTATGTATGCTGACAAAACCTGAAGAGGAACCAGTGCAAGCTCGGAGACCCTTCGAGGTACTGTACACTAGCATTGCTTCTTCATTACAGTGTCTGCGCTCTCATGGACCACCATATTTTCCCACCTCCTAGCCATACACAGAAGGAAGGCATGTTGCTGGGCTAATAGGTTCATAGATTCAGCAAAATTTTAAACTGCACAACAGCAGGAAAACAGGAACACAGATGCACACAGCTTCGCTGTAAAACATTTCGTTCCAACACCGTGGATTTTATGTTGCGATGGTTGACCGAAAATCCTGTGAACTTCTTACAGATGCCCCAGAGGACGAGTCGTCACCGGACGTCAGCATGTCTCCGCACGCCGAGCGCGTGCTCCGGCGCTTGCACGAGCAGCACGTACGGTTTGCCATCCAGTCGGCCTCATCAACTTCGGATGTGGCTGTGGATGCTGAGCAGCTGCAACGGAAGTACGAGGAGCTTCAAGAGAGGCACGCGCGCAAGATGGAGCAACTGCAGAGGGACCTGGCTCGCTCACGCCGCCTGGTGAGGAAATTACCACAGTTGTTTGTCGGCACGAAATAGTAGTATGTGCATTGTTTCTGCTTAACATGTACAGTCGACGTCCGATTTCCCGGACCCTCAAGGGACCGCGAAAACGTCCGGAAAATCGGGCAGTCCGGAAAAACGAATGCACGCGAAAACGCACTTTTTTATAGGTATTTTTCTCTGAAGGAGAAGGCCACGGCCGGAGTACTAGATTCCCATTGCAATCCAGCAAATGCATTGTTTAGGTGGTTCTAAAAAGCGCCGTTTATATATATAAAAAAAAAAAAAAAAAAAAGCCGACTTAGCCGGCGCTACCTCATTGGTCAACACTTTGGCGCAATAAAGTCGCTTATTTTTCTTTTGCGTGGGGTTCCGCTTGCCCGCGATGATGTCTGCCTCAATTTAAGCTAACGTCATGTTGTCTCATCGATGATAGGGTCATCAGTGCTCGCGTCAACTCCGAGCTCGTCGGCTGTGTAGGCGCTGCCTCGTCGTTCTCGGTGTCGGGAGTAGCCGGAATCCTCCGTAACTTGACGAACGATTTCGTCATCGGTCAATTCCGCACAGAGCTCGAGGTCTTTGTCAGCGTCGGCGAAGCCCTCAAAGTTATCCCGGCTGGAATCGAAACGCCGGCAGCGCGCAGATCGTCGAAGGCAACGTCCGCGGATGGAAGTTCATCAAACACGCTGTTCACTCCGGGCGAGACGGCCGTCTCGGCGTCGAGTGTTAAACCCGCGTGGCGAAAACAGTTCCGGAGAGTCTCTTGCGTTGCGAGGGGGATTTGTGCACTTCGAAGGCGCGGACGAAGACGAAGGAGCAGTCGGTGCCATCGCTGTCAACGGCGAATGTTGAAGGGCGCCGCTGTGGCTGGCCACACCTGTTCCGGCGTGCGAGCATGGCCTCCGAGATAGCGAGCCGGCGCGCTATCTCGGAGGTCTTGGTGCGAGTTTGGGGGGGTTCGAGGATAGGAGAAAAACAAAATGGCGGCCTCGATGGCGACTTCAAGTCGGCAGTTAGCGGTAAAAAGTCTGGAAAATCGAAATTTCGGACTTTTTAATACATTGCCTCTATGGGGAACTTGACGGTGCCGCAGATGAGTCCGGGGAAATCGGGCATGTCCGGAATTTCGGGCGTCCGAGAAATCGGACGTTGACTGTACTATCAGCGTGAAATGGAACGCAAACAGTGGCAAGAATTCGCAGTGGTATAGTGCGCACCCTCCGCTCATCACCATGGACAGGCGCGCACATCCAATTTGGCAGCACTACGCATATGGTGGCGGGCCGGACGGTTGCGGTACTTTTACCGTTCCATTGACTTTACGGGGCACGGCTTTAGCGCGGCAGCGCAAAACAAACTGACAATGGGCACTGCCATCTTGGTCAAAAACAATAATAAACGAACAAAAACTACCGGAAGCGCGTGTAGATCAAGTGACCACCTCCAGCCAATAGCGGCGCAGCATGCGTCCCATACATCCCAGGGGATATGTTTTGAATATACGAGCCCCCGGCAATGTACAAGTGACCTCAGAGATCCCGCAGCATGGCAATTTCGGGGGTATCAGTAGTTGATGGAATAGCCTTTTTGCTCTCATTGGTGCTTTTTTTAAAATTTTATTTCAACGACCGCATTATTTAGATCGTTGTGCTTCGAAGAATTGTTTTTTGGCTCGTTGATTTGTCTTCTTTTTTTCTTCAGCGCACGGTGTCCGCATACCGCTGTTACCGCTGGCTGTAGTGGTTCGGGGGCTATGGGCAGTTGACGGAATGACTTTTTCGCTCGTCGTTGCGACTTTCTTTATTGATGGCTGCATACTGCCATCATCGTCATGATTTTCCCCGCCGAGGAAACAAGATGCGAAGTTTGCCTTTGAGCGCAGCGCATGCGGCTCCGTGTGTTGAGGTTTTCGTGGGCCGATACCGGGACGGTTTCCAATTCGAGATGAAGGTTGTGGAATCCAACCGGACGTGTGAAGTAAATGTGCGGTGCTGTTCCATGCATGGTTCCATGTGATCTCGTGGTTCATGCTGCGGGACCGCTGCAGCTGCGACGGCAGCAACGATAGTTAACACCAGTAGTCATTTAGGAAAATATGTCAATAAATGTGGGTTGTGGCATGTTCTTGCATGTTTTTCACTTGATAAAGTCGGGAAAGGGGCCTTTGTGCTTTTTTTTTTTTTTACTTACCCCAGTAAACATAACCCGGTAAACGGGGGCAGGAGGGCGTCAAGTTGCAACCGTGTAAATACGGTACAGAATTTCTGATCACGGCCAAGTTCGGGGTGCGCCTATTATGCGCAGAAATAAAAATAGAATTTTGCAAGACCAAACTGGGGGGTGCGCCTATTATGCAAGTGCGCCTATTATGCGAGTAAATATGGTACGTGAGAAGTAGTGAGATTTCCTACATGATGCACAAGTGCAGAGAGTACACCCATGCAGAAGCGCCATCTATTATGCTGTTTTCTTAGAGACACATACACGCTGTCAGCCTTATCTGTGTGATCATGTACAGTGAAACCTCGGTGATACGAATCTTGCGGGGTGAGGAAGAATATTCGTATCATCCGAAATTCGTATCACCAGAAAACATGGAAAATCAGTATGCAACAAAAGAAAACGGTCGTACATTTTCACTTACTGTTTCTCAGGATCGCAGCAACGTCATAAAGTGCTCTGAATGATTGCCAGTAAAGTTTCTAGATGTCAACGATCATACTTGTACTCGTAAATATACGGCGCGTGCGCGGAACCAGATGCGTTGCGACCCGAGACAGTTAGTAGCCCCTTCCTAATCTTAGTACGCTTTTTCTCATGATACCAAAGTACTCTGCGAAAGTGGCCGAAGGAGCGCTTTGCACACGATAGATGGCCAGAAAATTTTGGAACCACTGTCCTTTGTTGTTATTTTCTGATCACGGTAGTGCGGGGGATGTTTTTCGAGAGCTTTACAACTGTGCCCGTATACCGTATTTACTCGCATAATAGGCGCACTTTTTTTTCCAGAAAATTCGGCTCCAAGTTCGGGGTGCGCCTATTACGCGGGGTAAAATTTCCGAAAATTTTATTTCCGACTACAGCATAGACCGCTGATAACGTAAATCACCGAAGTCACGAATATCCGCACTACAGCCGAAACAACCTTCTTCTTAGGCTACACTAGCGCAAAAAGTGTTGAGCATGCAGTCTCGCGTGTCCGAGAATCGAGGCACGCGATGCAGTGTGCTCACAAGCATTCAAATTTACAAATATTGACATCGAAAGACCCGCCTTGCCAACAAAATGATTGCAAAAAAAAACGTACGAAAAGAAAGCGCCGTCGCGGAAATTCACCGATTACGTTTCATCACGACCGAAATGTTGTGCTCTGAACAGTACCGATTGTTCGATTTCACGGGCTCGCACCCCATATCGAAGACATCGAATCGCGGACCACCATTCGAGTGTTACAAGCGCCACCCATGCCCCCCTTTCCTTCAAGTAGAGCCACCGCAAAGAGTTACGTTGATTCCGTACGAAACCGCAACTTTGATCGCCTGCGACCGCCACCGAAAAGCAACCAACGCTGATTAGGCCTAGCCTGCGGTTCGGCATGTTGTCGCGGGAAGTTTTTACAACACAACATGAAGATTGGGCGTCGAAAAGCACTGATTCAAGAGCAGCGCGCGAGATACGATGTTAAGGTTCGCGGCCGGGAAATCAGCGGCGACAAAAGTCCGCCGAGCTTGTGCAAGTCCGCGTAGTGGCAGCAAAGGCGAACGCTCGCGTCGGAAAGCCGAAAAGCTTTCAAATTTGCGGACGAGGTAGCAAACGCGTGACGACGCTTTTCCCAACAGGAAACTCAAAGCGCACTTGATAAGGACGCGATCGCACGTTCCACGCGGAGCGCGCGCGGCCGGCAAGCGACCGGAGCCAAGCCGGGGCAAAGGTTACCCCGACGCCCAGGCAACCGCCCTTCTTCCTCACTCGGCGATCCCGCGCAGCGCTACCGCGGTCTTTGTTCTTTTCTTTTTCCTCACTTCAGTTAAAGTAAAAGGGCCTCGAAGTGCAACCGTGCAAATACTGTACGGAACTACTGATCACAGCCAAGTTCGGGGTGCGCCTATTATGCGCGGAAATAAAAATATCTGATTTCTCGCGACCAAACTGGGGGGTGCGCCTATTATGCGAGTGCGCCTATTATGCGAGTAAATACGGTACTATCGGTAGGATTGCTGAAATTTTGGGTATCCCGTGCAAATCGGAGAGCTGGTAGGTGTGCGGGTTCCCAAAAATCGGGCATGTTGATGTTGCAACGCCTAGCTCCTTCTCCAAGACCGTCCCGTTCCCCTTTCAGTCCTTGTCTGCCTTTCATAGGGCGTCTGATTGCGAGGATATTGTAGGCAGGTGTGAACACGCTGCCTCGAGCACAGCAGCACACGTCGACGCGTCGGTTGTTAAAAAAAAATCGACGCCAATGGCATTAAGGCGCATTAGGGCCTCCAAGATTCGCGCGCACAATCTCGGAGGATACCACGCGCTGCTTATGGCTGATCCTGTCAAACTGGAAGCGCGGTGCGAATGTCCACACTTGGGTATTCCCAGCCGTGCGTGATTGACGTGTCTTCCGCAGCAGCGCAGGCAGCACCTGTTCGAACCTGCACGGTAGCGTAAGTTCGTATCAAACGTCGCGGGGCGAAAAACGGTTCGCAACAACCGTACTCCTTTACATTGGAGGCTAATGGGCGTAGACCGGGACCACAGCAAAATTCGTATCACCCCGAAATTCGTACGAGCCGTGTTCGTATCACCGAGGTTCCACTGTATTCGGAAAGTCGGTGTCACTTTGATCGTCATGTTGGTGATCTTGTTGCTTCTTGCTGATATCAGAAACTACCGTATATCAATGTCGACACTCGTGTGATATGATTAAAAAATTGCAAGGGGATACACCCTGCAGCAAAATCTTTACAGAACGCAAAATTTTCCAGAAATTTTATGTTCCCACTTTGTATGAAAAACATAGCCTCCAATTCAATCTTCTAACCTGTAGCAGTTATTGAGACCTATGCAATCACCCGCAGATTAGAAGCGTCATGCACTAACAGAGCAGAAATTCGCATTTGAAGTGGGGCCCAAGTGCCCACAAACTGTTGCTGGAGGGTGCACTTTGGGTTCTTAACATTTTAACAGCAAAGGAAGCAGTAAAAGCATGCTGCCATGCACGCTTACTTATTTATTGTTATGTGATCAGGCTTCACGCACAAAGAACTGCTAGATTGCGCTTCACCCACAAAAAACTGCTACCACCGCTTAGCGCAGGCTGCGCTGCAATGTTCACTTCGAGACTTCTTTAGACTAGAGATGTACAACTATTTGAAATTTCGAATATTTTTCTAATGGTGCTTGCTATTCTATTCGAATAGTGCCCCGCCAGCGCTTGATCAACCTAGCCAAAAGAAACTTTTTCATGTTTCTATCTGATAAGAATATGCTTAGGAATCATCTCCAACTTTTTACTTCTGCAATTTCGCTTCGAAGTATTTGGAAAATATTCGAGAAATATTCGAAAAATATTTCATTTTATTCGCACTCACTCTTCAATACTCGAATTGGCTTCTCACCCAAAATTTTGCTATTCGCACAGCTCTGCTTTAGACCGTTTCAATATGATAGCATGCACATCACAGTTAGTTTTGTTTATTCTGAACATAACGCGAGCCCCAGCAACAATGCTGAAATTTCTAGGCTTGTGCGAATATTCGGATGCTGCGAATATTCGAACGAATATTGCAGTATTCGAATTCGCTTCGGCTCGAATTTAAATTATTGAAAATTTCGAAGTATTCGAAACGAACGAATAAATGCATATTAGTCCGCATGTAACCCCCTGTAAAAGTGATTTCACTGCAGTGGAGGGGTGCGAAGCCGTGAAAGCACCTTTCCAGGTGTATATTAGTCAGCATGTAACTTCCTGTAAAGGTGGTTTCACTGCAGTGGAACGGTGCTAAGCCGTGAAGGCACCTATAAAGATGTGTCCGCATGTAACCCCCGATAAAGGTGGTTTCACTCTAGTGAAGTAGTGCTAAGCCGTGAAAACACGTATCCAGGGGAAATCCGCACTGCCGCGAAGCCCACTTCACGGTTAAATGAAAAGATTACCCTCACATCGATTCATGTTTTAAATTTAAAAGCTTTTTATGCCAGCTTATATGCTCTAAGTATAGTATATTTTAAAACGTAACATATTTTACAGGTTATCACTTGCATTCTACCGAAAGTCAAATCCTGCTACTATTCAGTGTTGTTTCCACTTCCTTTGAAGCAAAAAAAGTAGCATTTGCGCAGGCCTTGTTTCAATTTTTTAAAGTATTGTGCAGGTTAGTTAGGTCATGACAAATATGCCCATTTTTTTTTATAATATGTGACATATACTATTCGAATTCGATTCGAAATTATTCGGCCAAAATGTCTATTCGCTTCGAATTCGCTTCGAACCTAAAATTCACTATTCGCACAAGCCTAGAAATTTTCGTGTATAAAAGGCAACATCTGCCACCAACGATCAGATTACTGATCGCTGTGATCGTTGCTATTAGTGTACAGAGTGCTTCTCGTACTTTCAGTTAACTTAGCTTTTTGGACACAGGTTTGCCCAATAAAGAGATTTGTCTTACCAGCATGACTGCCGCCTTCTTTACTGTCACTACCATGTGATAATACAAAAGCGAATTTATCGCTCCTGATATATAGTAAAACCATCGAGCTGAAATGTACAGTCGACGTAGCATTTTGCATTGCTGGCTTGCCCAGTGAGTCAAAGGACAAATTTCTTAGCGATCCACTGTTTTTTGTTCTTTTTTTCGGCGTTTACAGAATGAGCTTGACGCACAACGGCAGCTGCACCAGGCCATTGATGCACTGGAGAAGGACCGGCGGCAGCAGGCTGCGCGGCTCAAGCGGCACCAAGACGAGCGCAGTCGGATCATGCGCTCACGCCGACTCTCTTACCAGCATCGCCAGCAGCAGGTCAGTTGGTGAATGGTCTGTGTTGCATTTGGCTGTGTTGATATAGCTTAGAAGAATCAGCAACAATGCTGCAGCCGCTGCAGCAGTATGCGTGGCAGTGCTCGGCGGATCTTAATCTGCCCCAATTCACCAAGAAATTGACGCAATCACTTTCGAGGCTTAGGAAAATGGCTAGTCAGAGCCAAATTACGTTGCACAATTTCCCAGCAGCACGGCCTGCTTCTTCAACAGCTGTATGGCATGTTAAACTTTATTCGGGTCCTGAAAATTAACCCTTAGGTTGATGCAGGCGGCTCCGTTGCTGGGACAGTAAGGTTTAACCTTACCACCATATCGTGGGCCTTCTGGACGGCCTGTGCTTGATCTGGAAGAGCTCCACTATGAAGGACTCTTTGCCACCAGCGTCTTTCCTTGTCACAGTTCATGAAAGCCACAGGACACTGCCGAAGCATGTGGCAAGCCGTGTGCTTGAAGTAATAAATGGCTTTCTATCACTTGATGAACATGAGAAGACATCAGTCTGACTCTCTGTAACATATTTTTTTTGTTTCAAATTCGTCACGAGCCTTCCCTGATTGGTTGAATTACAGTTAAACCTGCCTATAATGAACCTCCATACTACGAATTCCTCGATATAACGAAGTCTTTCTATTCCCTGCCATTACTCCATGGAAGCATGTGTATTTGCTACCTCTCTGTAACAAATGGCAGCGGAAGGCACCCTTGATATAACGAATTTTCGCCACCGACGGCCGAGGGATTTTGCTCTGAATTTTGTCATTTTGGCTCGAGCAGGCGCCTTGCGCAACCTCTGCGGTTGCTCCGCTGATGATGGAGCACGAAGCTGCGGCGCGCTCGGAAGCCCCAGCGACAGCGAGGCAAGAGCGCACGCTCATTTGCGTGAGGCAGCTAGGCTAGGCCAGGCGGCCTGTGCCCCTTGAGCCGGCGTTCTTCTTGCGCATGCGTGGGTGTACACTTTCCCCAGCCGCTTGCGGGTACCACCACGCTACAGTTCTAGTACACACTAGTCACTCTAACCGCACCAGCTTTCCAAAAAAAAAGAAGAAAAATAGTTTTTACGTTGACAGCGCCACTCTTCGGTTTTTACAGAAGTCTCTGAACTGCAGATGACGCCACTAAAAAACAAAGAAAACTCTTGCTCCGTGTTGTTACGCTTCGAATCTGCGCTGCATGTGGGGCCGTGGCGCATATTGCCACGTGCGTTTGTTGTCCCAATTTTGCTGTATTTGGTTTACGCCCACAAAGCCTGTCAGCAGTGCTTGGCGCAGACCGCGCCTCAGTGTCTGAGAAGCTTCAGATCACGACTGTAGTAGATCATTTTGTTAAGATTGCGCCCGAGACGCGAATATTCAAGCTTATTCCAGAGCTTGCGCGACCACCAGTGATGAGACTGGGAAGTTCAACGCATGATGTATAAAAGACTGCGCGTCCCAACGATGATCAGTTTTTCGACAACCGACGCTCTGTGCACCGATATCAGTGTACAGCGTGCATTCCTTGCTGTAATTTGAGTTTCCGTTTCGCGTCCACAAGTTCGGCCAAATAAAGAGTTTCACCTTGAAGACGCCGACTGCTGCCTTCGTCAACGTCACAACCACGTGACAATATGGAGCGTGCTTTCCGAATATTCCAGGGTATCCCTGTCGTTAGCTCTTCATTTTTGACACCGTGCGTGTGTGCATAGTTTCACTGTGAGCGCGTGGAGCAGCTCCTGACAACATGCAGCTTTGTGATTTTTTTTTCATGCGAACAACTGCGTGGTCGCTACCGAAGAGGTGTCGATTGGGCATGGATGGGAAATATTCGAGGCCACGGTGGCAACGACAGATCTTTGGAGACCGACTTGTCACGTGCTTTGCCGTCTTGCGCCGCGCAGCAGGTTCGATAGAATGTAGCCTCCGAGATGGGCTCCGGCAACACTAGGCATGCAGGTGTGCACGAGGCCCACCTGCCTGCCTCGTGCACACCTGCATGCACAAATGAGCGCTTGCTCTTGCCTCGCTGTTGCCGGGGTTTCGAGAGCGCCATGTGCGATGCCGCCGCTTCATGCTCTGTCATTGTCGGGTCAAAGCTTGTTGCCGGAGCCCATCTCGGAGACAAGGGGGGCCAACTTGGGCTTGTTTGTTCATCGTAAACTGGCTTGTAGCATAGCGCAGAACCACACAGAGACAAAGAAGAAGACTGGACAAACAAAAGCACTAGCTTTCAACAACGAAAATTTTATTTTCAGGATCGGTCGGTTTCAGGATCGGTTTCAGGAGGCCACGGCTAGACGTTGACGGAGCAGCATTCTATTGACGTCCTATGAATGTTCAGTATTGCCATCCTTCATGAACAAGCAATAGACCAAAATAACACAGTTTATTACCGCTAAATAAGTATTTTGGGCAAGCTCTGCCTTCAGTTCCCCCCTTTGTTTAATTTGTGCATTTCTTTTCTGAATTTTCGGGCGGAAACTGCATATAATGAAAACCTGTGTGTAACGAACTTTTTCGGGAATTTGTCAATCTTGTTATATCCAGATTTAAATGTAGTTGAAAGTTTTCAACCCCCCGTACTCCCCGTCATTTTTGTGTTGGCCAAGCAGCAGCTCGAAATCGCGAGAACTGACATTGTCAAAATGAAGGGTTTGCAGTAACCCCTACTGTAAACCCTTCATTTTGACAATGTCAGTTCTCGCGAATATTCGAATTTCGAATTCGAATCGAATAATACCTAATCGAATAATTCGATTCGACTTTCGAATAGCTGGTATTCGAAGTTTCGAATAATTCGACAGGGCGAATATCTCAAATGCAGCAAAGGCCAAATGTGCGACTTGGTTAGGGTGGTGGCTAAAACAAACCCTAACGTCGTTACTGCAGACCTTTCGTTAAAACTTTCACCCTTATCCTGTCACGTCAAAAAATGCATGGGAGAACTGTCAAGCCCTTCACAACTTCACTTCCGAAGTGAAGGCACGGACTTTGTGCGTAGTTCGGCCGCATATGCCGCAAGCGCCGTAAAACATGCCGACTTTGTCCCGCGATACCCTGAGTGGTTGGCTTCATATGTGAAAATTTGTTCATGCTGTGCAGTCGTCCGCACCACTCGTTCACAAGTTCCCATCATTGTGGCGCGCAGTTAGAACGCTGCTGTGAATGGGCGCCCGAAGACGTTTGGGCCCGCAGAACCCATGGCTATGAAACACAACATTACTGTTGTCAGATTAGCCGTATTGCGGGACCATAGGGGGGAAAAAATAGCGACCATATGCCTCTGTTAGCCTTTAGGATATTAGGAGTGGTGCTGCTGACTGGAAAGCGTCTCTTCTATCAACATGCTTGCACGCCCACACAACTGAAAAGAAAACAACCGAACAAACCAAAAACAACCAAACAAGTCCTTAATCAGCCTGCCGCAGCGTCTTTATTTTTCTTTTGTCGTGCCATAACTGGTGGTACACGTTTCGTGTAAATATACTATTTGATATTCGATTCGAATTCGATATTTTTGGCCACTATTCAGCACTATTCGGTTCGAATTCGATTCGAGATGAAGTTTCACTATTCGCACACCCCTAGTTTGCAGAGATTATGCTAAATTGTGCCAAATAAACATGCACAATACCTTGTGGGTGCCTGCATTACGAAACTGGAAAATAATAATGGTGCCGAATTACCCTACGTAAGAAATCATGCTGTGGCTATTGCACGTCTATGCAAAATATAATTTGACACAAATAAGTACACTTTTGCTGCCAAGTGCACGTTCACTGGACCACTGTGATTGGCAGGCAGCCATGGTCTATTGAATATGTTCCATTCTGAACAAGGCAGTCTCCAGCTCTTCTGAAAAAGTTTCAGTTTTGTTGGCATAGTGATGCACTTTAATGCTACTTTAATGCATTTTAATAATGTACTTCAATGTCCAGCGCCTTATGCTGCGAGGCTTTTCTTGTGCTTGTGACAGACAAGTACAAAGGATACCGCCTCGAGTATACACTAGAACACAGCGAGTTCAGTGTGTGCTGCCATGTTTAGGCAGCACGTCGCGCCATCTGTCGCAAGCGCAGCAAAGCAACACCCAGAACTGCCGTGCAAGCAGATACTTCGCAATTCAAACGTGGAGCTTCCCAACCCGAGTGTGGCTGTAAGCATGTTTTGTGCTTTTCCTCTCCTGGAAATTTGTGCTGTTTCCTTGTGAAACGTTGAGACCTTCCTCGATAGTCCGGAGTGTCTACAGCACGTGCATTGCAGACTGCGGAAGCAACTTTATCAGGTATGTACTATCGCGATGGAACGAAACGTGAACAGCGCAAAGCGTGGCTTTCGACTCAGTCAAACTGCAACATGCCTTGGCTGTCGTTAGGCATAACTTGTGCTTTCAGCCGGCGTCACCATAGCGCTAGAGTCCCGCTCCGGTTTGCGCTCGTGAACCGCATGTGTTTATCATTTGTCAGTCATGCCTGGCACTCGGAACACACACATGGTGCAAAAGTGCCAGCCAGAGCAACATTTTATAGTGCTACGGTTGCGCCGGCTGAAAGCACAGATTCGCCTAGCGACAGTCAACGCATGTCGCAGTTCGACTAAGTCGAAAGCCACGCTTTCTGCTGTTCATGTTTCTATGCATCGCGATAGTACGCCATTACATTTGTACTAAACGTGCGCAGCGTGCGTGCACGCGAGTCGTAATACAGCGGAGACCATTTATAACGTAACCGCTTACAGTGCAGGACCGGCTATAATGCGTTTTTTTCTGACTCCCGTTTACCCTCCCATAGGACTATGTATACGCATACCGCTTGTTGTGCAGTCCCCTGAGATGAAAGAGTATACGCATACCGCTTGTTGTGCAGTCCCCCGAGATGAAAGACCGGTTATAATGCGGTTGCTGGCAAATCCTCAGAGAAGCGAGGGAGCGAGCGCGCTTCTCAGCGAAGGTGCGCCGGCCGGGCAGAGAGCGACGACAGCGGAAAGAACGACGGAGCCGCGAGGGGGGGGGGGGAGGGGGGGAGAAGCAGAGGGGTGGTGATAATGGTGGGTGGGGGTGCAGCTGGCCTACGCGGGTGCGGGCCGTGAGGTGGGGGAGTGGTTGCGTAGGTGACGGGAAAGCCTTTGCCCCCCTTTGCCGCTTTTGCTTCAGCCGCCCGTCATGCGCGCCCCGCCATGAACGGGCGCCCGTGTCCAGCGCTGTTTGTCTCTTCGGTTTTCTATCGGGAAAATAGTCGCGTCGTCGTAGGGCGCAGATTTCGCGCGTGCGGAGTCGGCTCCCGCGCTAGTGACAATGCTTAGAGACGTGATCGAGCTTTCGCCTTTCACCACCAGCAGGCGGACTTATAAACTTGGAAGACTTTTTCAGGATAGTTGCGGCGGCTTCCCGACCGCGAACCGAAACTTCATTTCACACGTGCTGCCCTTGGTTTAGCTCGTGGGCGCGATCTCTTCTACGCCCGAACTCCGTGTTTCTTGGGCAAGCGTCTCGCGATGGCATGGCACATTGAAACGCGCACGCTAGGCCTAACGAACGCCGGCACCTTGTCGGTAGTGGCCGCGGACTATCAAAGTTGCGGTTTGGTGCCGAGTCAACGGAACATTTCGCACTTGTTGCATTTAGAAGGGGTGACATAACATATTCAACGAAAATGAGGACCTGTGTGTGTAACACTCGTGTGGAGGTTCGCGGTCGCCACTGTTTTCGACATCGCGCACACGCCCGGAAAATCAAAAGCGTGCGGAAATTTCTATTGCCGCTTGACGTATAGTTTCTGTGCATTGTAGTATTGCGGCGAAGTGGTCCGAAAAGTTAGTTGGCGTCTTTCCGTTACGGCACTTTTTTTTCTTTTTCCCGCGTTCATTATGTCGGCACCGCAGGTCCGCGGATGCTAACCGTTCAACATTTTCAAATTTAAGCGGATGCAAACTTGTGTCCCAGTTGCATGCCCCGATAGTCGTTATCGCGCGGCTGTATCTTGGTCATGTTTTGCACACCTGCAGCCTTTCAAAAATCTTGTTTTGGTTATAGTGCGGTACCGCTTATAGTGCGGATATTCGCGACTCCAGCGACTTACGTTATAAGTGGTCTATGCTGTATCTCCTATTATTGGCATGCGCCCTGCAGAAGAGTACGGCAATGATTTGGTGCCACATTCTACAGGCATACTGCACGCAAATTGCTGCTGTAAAGCGAAATAGCTGGCGGCACACTTGAATACACGCAGTAAGTGTACGTACTCGTACACTTTTACTGGGCTCATAGTTTTTCTTGTGGATTGCAATTATCCACTGATGGCGGAGCTCGGCATTTTTCGTTGCAGATGGAAATCTGTGCAATCTGAAAACACTGCACTGGCATGATTCCCGCATGGTGTTGTGATCTTCACAGACAGTGCTGAGTAATATCTTCCTCTTGCGCTGATTGTTTTCGGATCCAAAGATGGCACAGTGGTGCCCAGATGAATTCTTGTAAGCGGGAGCAGCTTGAATAGGCACTTTCTCGTATTTTAAGGTCCCAGAGACACCGCTTGCCATGTTAACTTGGCGCAACAGATACACGCCTTGGCAGTTCAGAAAAAAATGGCGTCTGGGTGCGAGAGTATGCCGCCGGGAGCCTAGGCGCCTGGGTGCGAGATAGGCGTGCTCTGGTCTATTGATGAAGCACTGTTAGTGATTATGAAACATAAACAAAATTGAATAGTTTTACACTATCACACATGTGCTTCGTGCTTGTACATGCGCTCATGTTTGCATCTTCATGCGTTATTGTTGCACTAATCTGCATGCAAAAGCAATGCACCGTGTATTGTTTTCCTCTCAAGCTGCCTTTCTCTCTTCCACACTGTGGGGATAGTATACTAAATGTTTGTTGATTTTTGCAGTCATTTACTGAGGGCGAGCACTGTGGAAGTGCATAAGACAAAGAGAACATAATTTGCTTGGCTCGCCATGTTTGCCTGCCTCTTTGCAGATGCTACAAGAAGAGTTCAAGGAGAGCATCCGTGCGCGGAAGCAGGACCTCATCGACATCCAGGCTGCCATGCGTGAGCGACAGGTTCGGGAGCAGGATAGGCACCGGGTTTACTTGGCTTCCCTGGAAAATTTGTATCCTTTGTGCAGTGACGTGTTTATTTGCTCATTGAGTTTTTTTAATATTCATTGAGTAGACTCGTAGTGAACTTAGATCTCTTAAATGGAACTGAACTGACGGCTTCTGAAGCACATAAGTCAAATTGACCAAAGATGCTTGAACATAAGAATACACGATTAAAAGGGAGGCACACTGGATTAGATACTGAGCTGCCACAGACAACATCGACATTAAGTTCCTTGACCGAACGGAACATAACACTTTCATGACTGCACCTATTTTTATCGATAGATATAAATTCAAATTTTGCCACACTCTGAGCGCTTTTGGCGTGCTAGCACCATATAATGGGTAAAAGAGAAAGCATTTTACCAGTTTTTCTGTTGAGGTTCTTTTTTCCACCATGGGGGGGGATGTCGTAGCGTCTTCACAGTTGAGGTGACGAGTGCTTGTATAGTTACGTTTATGGCGTCGACAATGTGTGCTGGTGCTTTGCGGAGACGATGAATTTCGACAGATTTCAATAAACCTGGGCGGGAATCTTCGGGTGATGGTAGCTGCATGGAATCGGAAGATGACTTCGATTCATAAAAATTTAGTATGAACGGTGAAAGTGAGTCACACCACCCCAGAACATCAACAGGCATCCACTGACGAGTTTCACTTTCTTCTCGGGCCGTTTTATCACTGCTGCGCGTTGATGTAAACATATCTGGCATGCTCTAAAGAACACGGCTCTTATCTGCAGGGTTACGACATCATTCTGGCAAGACCACTTGCTGCTGGCTGTGCAGAGAGTAGAGTTTTGTTTGAAAAGACGCCATGTGTTCACCTTGTCCTCACAATCCGGAGTGTCGCATGGCTGTTTGTTCGTAAGAGCCGTCGATTTCTTCCCCTTGTTCTTCGCCACTGATGTCATCAGAGAAATGTGCACCAGGACAAATAAGTATGAATGGATGCATATTTTTATAAAAGCCTACCTATAGTGAGAGGTATAATTCATGAAACGAAATCGGTAAGGAGGAGATGCAGAAGTTCATCGAACTTCTTGTGTGCTTGGGAATCATGCAAGTCCCGTCCTCACATTGTCATTGGAACAGACGGAACATATTTAGAGGGCTTCTTCCACCTTCAGTAAACAGTTGAAGAGGTTGCTTGCTTCCCCGTGTGTCTGACCAGAGAAGACGGCCGTTGCACCTCACAGGAAAGCTTTGCCACGTATCCGCTTCAACCAGGGCTGGGCAGTATCGAAGATACATGTATCTTAGATACTATCTTAGATACTCTTTGGGTATCTTGTATCTGTATCGCGATACGTCTCGCAAAACGAGTATCTGTATCTGTATTTCCGATACATTCAATAATGTATCGTGTATCTTAAGATACAAGATACTACTATAGAAACGCCACCCTGCGAAACAACAAACGGCAGCTGAACTCTTGCTTCTCAAGCTGATACTGCTGCTACTAAGCCACCTCAATAAAGCTAACGACAGTGATATTCCTTTGTCTTTTTGCCAGAGTGTTCCAGTGAGCATAAGAAATAAGGTCTATACGCGTCTCTACTGGTGGAGCAAAGTCACGTGATGGCGCTCCAGCCATCTCGACAGAAACAAGCGCGCGAACGTCTACGTTCAGCCGACCTTTTGTTTCTCCATATTTTCTTTCTTTTTAGCTGATGTCGGGGCCATGAACCTTGTTTGTAGCCACGGTACTGTGCTGCGTACTACAATGCGTGCGGCGTCTTTCGCTCAAATTAGGATGCGGCTATAGTGTCGTTATCGAAGTTTGTCTTGCGTGGTGCTTCGTTGCAGTCTCAAAAATGCAAGAATGTGGTAGCTTTGCGTCTCGCTGCTTTCACACAGATTTGACAGATCTCTTCGATGTAAGCTTTACTTGCACACTATGAGATTGACTGCACACTATGAGATTATATGCCAATTAGATTCTAACAACCGTCGCTCCACTGGTGTCGATGCTATATGCAATAGAACAAGCATTTACGTAACAGATGATATTTTGGCGTACTGTATCTTTGTTCTTCATGCTAAATTATGCAAGAACATTTTTTAAAATGATAGCTTGATTGTTAGCACAAGTGCTCTCTTTGCTGTCCTCCTTTGCGCGCCACACATTACCTAGGCCTCCGTGCAGTTTTTTTCCCGTTTGTTAGCTGTAATAAATCTTTTGTAACCTCCTCCTCATTCCTTCTCTTATTTATTCTTATTTTTAATTGACTGCGTCATTGCTACTATTTAAATATCTACATTCCATGTGAGTTTACTGTTCAGGCGATGTTAGGGCCAAGGTAAAATAATCTGAGCGCGCCTAGTGCTTTCAGGAACAAAAATTCTGCTTACGATTTCATAAAAGAGCGAAATTGAGTTTACATTATAGCAATGGAAATTATAATGAAAAATCTTAAAGACGTTAGGAAGGGGATATGAGAAACATAATATCAAGTACTGTAGTTTTCTCATCAGCGTCCCCACGAGCCCTTTAGTGCTATATTCCGTGGGCACCGAGTTTTCTATTGTCTGACTTTGACACCCAAGTTCACGATACATCATGCTTTATTTTCCTAGCTTTTAGGGGTGCCGCCTGTATCGTGTTTATAAAGGGTGTCACGTAACTGGAACCAAATATATACAAAGAAGTGCTGAACCTTAATTGAATAAAACCATAGGGACTATGATAAAACCAACGATGGCGTTTACTGCCTTGTGGCTCTCATTATGCTATCTTTATATTGCGCTTAATTTCTTAACTAGGATGAGAGATGTAACATTTCTGCTATTCATTTTGGGGCCAAGTGTGTTTCTTTACGTTTTAGAGGGCCTTCTAAAATGACAGATCTGACTTTTGTGGCAAATTACACGCTACATAGTGATTTTCCTGGCGTTTAAAGAAAGCCGGAGAAATATGACAACGTTACTGCGCTCGTACACTATTATGCTGCAGCGCTCTCAGACGTACTTCGAGGCGGACCGCGGCGAAATGAGGGGCCGTGGCTTAGGCATCGGCTCCACAGCGCGTCACCATTTCTGACCGCCACACACTGCAAAGAAACACCATCGTCCCTGACAAGCGACAGGCTGACGTTTAAGAGCGCTGCAGTACGATAGCGCATGAACGTAGTCACGTGGTTTTATTTGATATTTCGCGCGCTTTCTTTTAAAGCCAAAATATATTCATCATGCAGCATGTACGCCGCCAAAAACAATTGCATCGGTCATTTTTAAATGCGTTCTACGATGTGACGAAGCGCACTCTGCCCTAAAGTGAATAATAAAAATGTTGCATAATTGACCATGGTTAATCAACCAACTAAGCGCAATACAAAAATACCATAACGAGCGCCGCATTACGGTAAACCATATGCCATTGGTTTCATTCAGTCACTGTTAAACGCTTTTTTAAAATATTTGGTTCTGCTTACGTGAAACACCCTAGATGTATACTTATTCACCTAGTCATTTTTTATTGCACAACTGCCTTGCTATTTGACTTAGGTGTAATAGCTTTCCCTTTTTAGGTCCCTGTAAAGTCCTTTTTTTGTGTATTACAAAAAAGCTGGTTAGCAGGCTAGAAGTTGCAATAGTGTGAATATAAGTGATATCCTGCGACGCTTTTTTCCACGCACAATACATCTGGGAAGCTTCTGGGCGGCAGAAGTTCTCTCAGAGAGGAAATAGTAAAAGATGGAAAAGATGTCACGCTAGTGAATATGTTGCTAACGAAGAGTTTACGCAAGTTGATAGATAGAATATGAAAAATCACTGCAGTTTTATATCCTAAGTGAACTGTGATCGCTGACTCGGTAGTTATCGTCTTCACATGATGATTCACAAGAAATATCGCTAGGGTTATTGCTGCTCTGCAGCTGTCAGGGCATCAGCTTCTACGAAAACGGTAATAGGCTTACGGATAAGGTACGACTCTGCACCGGTATTTATGCCATCTTGCGGAGGCTTCTTATTGCAGTTCTTGCAATTAATGGCAACCCGCTAGCTGGTCGCCAAGTAAAGCAGCGAAATCCATGAAACACAAAAGTGTCAACTATATAAATGCCAATAACTTGTTTCGGAATGAAACTAATATACTTTAAGCAAGAAAAACATAACTTAAGGCATTCAAACACATATTTCATTAAAATAAACAAAGTTGGTCGCAGTTAAGACATTTTCAAGCAAACACTTCTGTACATATGTATTTGAGTCGTAATTATATAGCTCTGTAATAGCAAATTTTCAAATGTATCGAAGTATCTTAAGATACAATTGGGAAGTATCGTATCGGATACATTCATTCTGGAAGTATCTTGTATCTGTATCTCCGATACTTCTTGCCCGAGTATCTTGTATCGTATCATGATACAATTTCAAAGTATCTTTGCCCAGCCCTGGCTTCAACACATCAACGATTCAACGGTGCTATTTTTTACACTATGTCAGAACTAGGCTTGTGCGAATAGTGAATTTTAGGGTCGAAGTGAATTCGAAGCAAATAGTGATTTTGGTCGAATAATTTCGAATCGAATTCGAATCGTATATATCACATATTATAAATAGAAATGGTCATATTTGTCATGACCTAACTAACTTGCACAATATTTTTTTTTAATTGAAACAATGCCTGTGCAAATGCCTTTTGTTTTGGTTCAAAGGAAGTGGAAACAACTTTGAATAGCAGCAGGATTTGACTTTCGGTAGAATGTAAGCGACAACCTGTAAAATATGTTACATTTTAAAATTTACTATAATTGGAGCATATAAGCCGGTATAACAAGCTTTTAAACTTAAAAAATGAATCGATGTCAGGGTAATATCTTCATTTAACCTTGAAGTGGGGCTTCGCGGCTGTGCGGATTTCCCCTGGATACGTGTTTTCACTGCGTAGCAACTCTTCACTGCAGTGAAACTACCTTTACAAGGGGTTACATGCGGACTAATATACATCTAGGTAGGTGCTTTCACGGCATAGCACTGCTCCTCTGCAGTAAAACCACCTTTACAGGGGTTACATGCAGACTAATATACATCTATTCGTTCATTTTGAATACTTCAAAATTTTCAATAATTTAAATTCGAATCGAAGCGAATTCGAATACTGTAATATTCGTTCGAATATTCGAATCATTCGAATATTCGCAAAAGCCTAGTCAGAACCTCTCGATTGACGAGAGGATGGTGAAATCGAAAAGTCGGCCTGGAATTTGCCGGTACATGCTAGACAAAGTGGTCAAATGGGGTTATAGGTTACAAGTTTTGGCAGATTTGTAAACGGGGTACATTGTTAAATTCAACATAAATACAGGAAGGCACGAAGCCCCCCATAGTGCTTGGATGGGCATGCAATATTGTGACGCTGCTGCATGAAAATTTTTTGAGCTAAGTAACTTTTTTTTGGACAATTTTCATGCATCTGCATCTTTCTTCTTTGTCCATTTATTGGAGCGCATTGCACTTGCATGTGGAACAATGCTAAAATATCAGCGTGGGTCTCCGAGTGAACTAAAGGACCATCAGCAGGAAGAGAATGCAAAAAGAAGGGATGTTTGCTGGCTGCAGGAGCAGGGACCTTTCTACCTGCAGTGGAAAGACAATCGCAATCGTTAGCATGATGTCCACAGCCCACACAGTGAACTATTTCTTGCAAAGCAATGAAAGCAAGTAGGAAATCAATGCACAGAAATATCTGTGAAAAAAACCGATGCCGATCCATAAGTACAAGGAGGGCAGGGTGTTGGGCTAGTCGGTTCATGGATTTAGCAAAGTAACTGTGCGAACAAGACAGGACGAAAACAGGAACACAAATGCACACACTGCTCTTGCGTGTGTTTCTGTTCCTGTTTTTGTCCTGTCTTCTTCACGCAGTTTAAAACTTTGCTAAACCCAAGTACAACAAGGGTATGCTACGAGGGGACAGATCCGACTGGCCCATTGGATTGTACCATGTTCTAATGAAGTCTGCGCAATGGGGGAAGATCTTGTATCTCCACTGTATTGATGTCGTTGTTGTGAACAATTTTATTCTCTGGTTATCGTCGGCAGTGTCCCAAAGTCCCGGAGCTCTCAAGGAGTTTTCACTTCGATCGATTCGCTTTCAGGCTTGAACTGATTGATCAGCTGTTGGGCTGCGTTGAGCCACACGTTGTGGGTCCCACGGTCCCTCCTGTTGTGCCCTCTGGGAATGCAGCTTGGGGACCCAAGCACCAACCACAAAATACTGAAAAATACTGAAAATGTAAATTGTGTTACGAAGAAAGCCTGGGCATGGTCGAGCATGGACTTTGTGAGAGTCGTTAAAAGAGCCACTTCTTGTCCACAAATAGAATGCTGGAATGCTGCTAGGCACGGACAAGTCGGATGAAACAGTTGGCACGTACAAAGTCCTCAGCAAACGTATACTGTCGTAAGGGTACCCATTAGGGCCAATTGGTTCAGGATCATATGCAGGAAACAGCGCTACTAGACAGGGACGAAATGAAAGAACATAGACCACTGCACAGTGGTCTCTGTTCTTTTGTTTTTTCCCGTATTTTAGCACTGTTTCGTGCATACTATCACGTTAAACGAGCTTGTTTCTAAGCACCCCGCCAGTACTGCGATTATGCCTGACCGGAGGAGTTTTATCACGTCCGTTTTATGTCGCAGAGCTGACACGACCGCCGCATTAGCGAGCAACATCGCTCACCATCGGCCGGCGATTCTTAGAACTGCATATCAGTTACAGAACATCCTGAACACACCAAGCGACTTAACATACCAAGTTTCAGGAAATTTCGTTCAGCCAATGTCGCCGAAATACGACAAATACACTTTGAAATCCGTGGTGTCACACGTGGAAATTCCGGCATGGAATTTAAAAATGAAACCTTGTCCTTGGTTTTCTCTTTTATTAGTAAACTTATGATGGCGAAATCAACGTCATTTAAGTTCTCAGAGTACTCCTTATCAATCTAAACCATTTCATTGCTTCATTTTAGTGTTAAGAATTGAGCAAGAGCCACTTTCATGGGATGTAGTACATTTTTTCTTGAATTATACGTATGCAAAAAACCCGCTGCACTGGTCTAGTGGTTATGGTACTAGATTGCTGACCCGAAGGTTGCGGCAACGAATCTCTGCCGTGGTTGCCACATTTGATGGAGGCAAAATGCTAGAGGTTCGTGTGCTCATATTTAGGTGGGCGGTAAAGAAACCCGTATGGTTGAAATATCCCGAGCACTCCACCACGGCGTTTCTCATAATTGTATCATGGTTTTGTGATGTAAAACCCCAACGATAATTATTATTACATGTGCAAAAGCGTCATGTAGTTATGAACCTCAGTGCGAGTGTCAAGGAATCTAACTTCATTGGCAGTAATTTCTTGATGACAATCCTTTGGCGCTTGCAAAAAAGTGTATCTTTTGTTGTTGCATTTATGTTGGAATTGAGGGGAAATACCGGTGACTGTCCCGTGCAATGCTACAATGTTACTTGAGGTATTTGTTGGGCATGGCCATTGTTGGGGATCTCTACACATTACCGTTTAGACTTCTTCCTTGACTTGTAATGCCACGCGCACCTGCAGCTACCAGACGCAGCTCTCTCTGCTCACGGAGTCGCTCGCCAAGGAGAAGGTCGAGATGAAGCAGCGAGCCGCAGCTCAGAGCAGGGTAAGCGTCTCTGAGCTTGCCTCAAAAGTTGGTCTCAGGTATAGTCTCTGACGATACCCCATCGAGGGAAATGTGATGCCACAGTGCATAGAGTTAATGTACTCACTCTAGAGGAAAAGCTACCCATAGGGCCCATGCCTTAAAACTAGGGGTGTGCGAATATCAAAATTTTCGAATACGAATCGAGTACGAATACATAGCTTCGAATACGAATCGAATACCGAATAATCAAGAGATGCGATTTTTTTTACCCGTAATCTTTTATTTTACCATATATTTATGTTGAAAACAATACATTTGTTAGCTATTTTAGTCTGTTATTGCACAAAAAAATGTCACCCTCTGTACTTGCCAGGAAGCATATTACTGTAATAGTTGAGCTTGTGACTGCGATATCTTGGGTTGAATTCACATGTCGTAGCACTTTACTACAAAGAAAAAAAAAAAAAGCTTTCGTATCTGCCATGATAACTAGCGAGGCCGCTGGTTTGATACCTGCCATGGCAACCGTACTCTGATTAGGTGAAATGTAACAGTTAACGCCCGTGTACTTAAATCTAAGCCAGTGGCATAGCCAGGGGGTGGCACACCGGACCCGTTCCCCCCCCCCCCCCCGAAATTTTCTTTCGCCATGGCATACAGAGTGATAAATGACCATTTCAAGGAGGTGCCACCCCCCCCCCCCCCCCCGGAAAAAAATTTCTGGCTACGCCCCTGATCTAAGCGATTATTAAAATGCCCAAGGTGGTCACAATTCATCCGGGTTCCCACACTATCAGTTTTAGCTCGTACGAACCCCGATTTTATCGCTTTCTTTTTTGCCCCTGTTCTCACATGAAGGTCGAGCCACTAAGGCAAACAGGTGTACTTGGGGCGTCTTTCAAATACACAACAATAATCGTTATCTGGCTTGCTTTCCTTCCCTTTCCCGAGAACTGCGCGCTCGCCATTTGCCGATCAAGACTGCTCTGTCGATTTGCCGATAGCCGCACGATCGTGACTATGAAGTACCGGGCGCGCGGTGATAACGCGAGGAAAGCACGCGAGATAGATGATGGCTGATGTGTGACAGAAAGACGCCCCAAATACGCCTTTTTGTTAACGGAGCCACAACAGGCGGCGGCGAGGGCACTATTTTGCCGCATTGCGACCGCCTTCGGCGCACTGGCTGCCGACGGCAGTAAACTGACGTTGGCAACACAGCGAGATCGCAGCAACGGTGTAACTGAGGATTGATTGCAGGAGACGCTGCCGAGCGAGTGTGATGCGCGTACGACGGATGCCCAAAAGCGCTGTCGGGAACGCAGCGGAACTACTTTTAACTGTCTCAAATTTCCGTCCGTCGCCTTATGTGCGCCGCCGTTAGCAACAGAGAACTATATGTGATGACGCCATTGTAACGTTAGGGAAAGTGCATGGCATTTTCTTTGCCACTGCGCGGAAGAACCCTTGAGCTCATTCGTATGACCATGCTCTACCACCAACTCATTTCGAAGTAGCGTCACAGCTAACGTAAGACTGGTCAGGCTTTCTTCGACGCGTGCGCGTACGTTTGTATGGCAATCCATTAGCGAAAACTGGTGCAACTACACATGAAACGCGTTACCTGCTGCATCGCACGTCAAGCTGAGCGTCCCTAGCTAGTTGCGTACAGTGCGGCGCCGCTCGCTCTAACGTACGCGTGCATGTGCCCTTGCGCAGTGTCATTTTTTTTTCTTAGTGCTCGCTCAGCACCGGACCGTGCAAAGGTTCGACGAGTATTTTGTCGGGCCAATGCAGCGGCGACGAGTTGCCTTCATTTCCACGAGCGATATGCACTTTATTGAGGCGGTCCCGCGCACAAGGCGCGGCAGCGAACGGCGTGTTCTGTACACTTACAGTACGCTTACACGAGCGGTAACAGCGTTAAACCGCAAAGCCACACGTACTGCAGAGCAAGCAGTTCATGATTTAGATTCTTTAAGATTTTATCGTTGGTAGGTTTGTCGCGATGACGTGCCGGAGCGTTCGTCGGTAGCCGTTATCACACTCCCGTGTATTTCCGTTCTGGCATCATCGCACTGGCGCCGAAGTCGTAGTAATCACTGCATGGTCTACTGTCGATTCTCTTATCGTAAAGGCGCAAAATCGGAAGTTCTTGACAGTAACATACATGACCGAATATTCAGAAAGATCGAATATTCGAGTTAGTTCGAATATGTGGTTATCGAATCGAATACGAATATTACGAATGCAATATTCAGCGAATATTCGAAACTTTCGAATATTCGCACACCCCTACTTAAAACCTATAACTGCTCGGGAGCCGCCATGATGGAACGATACTCAGCTTTCGGGTGATGTTCACTCGCACTCGTCACTGCATGCTGCAATAACCCCGGGCATTTTTTCTTGTTTCATGGCTCTCTATTGCATCGCAGTAAGAGATTGTCACATAAATTCGAGTTTTTAGCTCGTGGCAACAAAAAAACACGTACGAGGAGACACTGTATACCTCTCACCCGACGCGCAAGCAAGCCGGCGCAATCGGTCGCACGCTGCGCGGCAACGCTCAGAAATGCTGAAACGATACAAGGATGGTGGCGCCATCTAGTAAACAAACCTGCAAACGCTCCTTTCCGCGTGCAGTAAATTGCATCAATGGTTGTTGCATCTTTCCTAAAAGTAGTTGATATGAACATCAAACAATTTCCGTTCGTTTATAATACGTAAGCACGCTTGTTTGCTATTTTTATTGCGAGAACTTGAGTGTTTTCAAAAGCCATATTTAGCGCTTCTGCAAATTACTGTAATGGCAACAGTGACAACGTTCCAAGATGTCGTTGCTCGCACGGTTATAGCTTTAGCGGCCCAGCTTTTCCTCTAGAGTCTGTTATATTAACTCTATGCCACAGTGTGTGTGAGTTTCATAACCGGTGCTGTGCCATTGTGGGAACGAAGGTGTATGTGGCCATGGCACCTGCCGTGGTGCTCTTGGGGTTATGGCACTCGACTGCTAACCCCAAAGGTTGGGGATGGAATCCTGGCCGTGGCGGCCGCATTTTGACACAAGCAAAATGCTAGATGCCTGTGTGCTTAGATTTAGGTGCACGTTAAAGAACCCCAGGTGGTCGAAAAAACTTCTGAAGCCCTTCACTGCGGCATCTCTCATAACCACATAGTGGTTTTGGGACGTAAAACCCCAGAAATTATATGTTCCTGCAAGGCTTGGCTTAGTAGGTGTAGCGACACGAAATTGTGACTGCAAGATAACTTGTGCAGATACACGCACATCACCTGCAAAATACCAATGGCATAGTATATCGCCTTCAACAAATTTAAAATAAATTTTTGAGCATACGCCGTGCAACTGAACACAGAACGGAGCACCTCATTATGTAAGCATCAACTTTAATTTAGTGTAAGCACCGAGCAACCGCCTACGTTGTGAGTTTGTGTTGGCTGCAATACTCCGTGCGTGTGCTCTCTGCCACAGCTGTCCTTGGAAGCACTGAAAGGTAGCCATGTTTATACAGTAACAAGGGTGAAACTTTTTACAGCGAAACCTGTTCTGAGATCACAACAAGTGTCGTTTTTGGCGCTGTAGTTGTCCGTAACCGCTATAGCGCGAAATAAGAAAAAAATATCCAGGATGGAACGAGAATCGAACCTGGGCCCTCTCCGTGGCAGCCCAGTATTCTACCACAGAGCTTTGCCGGTGCTTAAAACTCCTCCGTAAAAAGACCCTATACGGGCTTCATGTCGGGAAGGAACGATGTTGACATATGTAATAGGTCGATTCCACGAAAGATCGAAAAACGTGGTATACTTTATGTCTCCGATTTTCCTGGTAATTTTGTATATTATGCCCGCACCATCGAATAGCGCGAAATCACAATTTGTTTTCAAATCAAAATTTTTTTTCAACCAAGGAAAAATCGACAAGCCTCGCCGGGTGACGATGGCCATTTTACGAAGAGTGCGTTTTCGTAAATTCGCGATCACGCTAACAGCCGCGCAAGCTCTATATGACTAATATCTTTGTGAGTGGCACAAATAGAAGTAAAGGAGAAATAGATCATATGATGTTCTCTAATTCTGGGCAACTTATGGTTTTTTAAAAATTCTCGAAAAACGCTGCGTTTTTCAAACTCGCTGGTTTTTGGGGCGCAATTTCTGCTTCTGTGAACGTCATAGCTTGTTAATGTTTACAGAAGTGATAGGCCTTTATGTGAATAGTTATTCTCTGCATTTGTATTTGTCTAGTAATTTTTGAAGTAAGGAATTTTGTAGCTCAAAACATCAAAAAAGCAAAACTGTTGGTCAATTTAAAACTCTATAATAAAAAAAACCCCATTCTCAATTTTGCTCAAAATTATTTGGATTGTTCTCAGAGGACTGCAGAATGATTTTCTAGAAAAACATGTTGCATCATTTTCATTAGAACAAACTTACAAATTTTCAAACATTGTGTTTTGAGAGTGTGTTCGCTACGGCGTAAATGACATCTCTTGTGGCAAAAAAAATACGATAACACGCTTTTATTCTTCTCTGAGGTTGGGAATTAACACTAATGAGGCATTTTCGGGGAGTGGAAAGTGTTCTGTAAGAAAACGACCACTTGAATGAACTGCATTTGATATACATCTTCACGCTTTTGCGCAAAAAACGCGGGGACGGGGAGAAGCAACACAAAGACGCGCGCAACTAACAACTCTTGTGTTGCTTCTTATCCCTGCGTTTTTTGCACAAAATCGTTAAAATGAAAGTCTTCCTACTAGGCCGGTTCGCAGTTTTGCTTTAGTGAATTTGAGTAGTTCGCGACATCGCTTGTTCGTTATCCCTCAGTCCAAAGGCAGCCCCTCCAGTCATGCCTTCTTTTTCTTTCTTCTGCTTGGCTAGAACGGAATTTATATCCTAGATGCTAACCAATAGAATCTCTATGTCGTGCTGTGCCAGAATCGAAAAAGGTTGGTATAAAAGGCAAGGTCTCCTCAGGAAAGGAAACGAGCTTCTAGAAAGTAGTCGTCAAAAGGTTGAGTTTTGCTAGCACAAAATTGTGTATTTTCAAACCGTATGCGATTAACAGAGTTTAAATCTTGTCAATCACGTGAATCTCGGTGGCAGCAGTTCTGGCAACGGACGAAGCATGTTTTATGTGAATCTCAATGTGCATAGACAAACATACCGTGACAGGATGCCTTACACAGGAGTAAAGAGTTTCTCCTACCCCCTCTTTCATTTCTGGAAGCACTCGATCTCGCAGACAGGTCCAACGAATCAGGTCAGTTTTCTTTGGCTTGCCTCGCAATTGCGCAACCACTTCAATTGTACACCCTATTAAACCACCGTGCGTTGCGCGCGCCCGCACAACGCACGCTACTCCGCTTACACTAAGGCGCGGAGCGCGGGCCACTCGATCTCCAACACGATCCGTGTACGGTGCGCATCCAGAGAAGGGGTCGGGATGCGATGCGCAAAGATGTATCGTGTAACCTACGCAATCTATGTCCCAGCATTCTGTGCTGCACAGCGACAAACCCGGGCGAAGCATGTGTGGCTGTGGTCCTCAGGTTCCACTGCGGTGCTCGCCGGTCGGCACTGTCGCTGTTTTTGGATTCTTAATTTATAACCGTGTTAGAAGGTAACCCTCATCTACACTGTTTTTCTTGAAGCATTAGTGGTTTTGTATTAGCACGTTTATTGAAAAATAAAAGTAAGCACACAGACATGAAAAGGTGCATGCTGCCCGTCTACGAATACTGCAGGGATGTCGCGAACTACTCAAATGCACTAAAGCAAAACTGCGAACCGGCCTAGTAGGAAGACTTTCATTTTAACGATTTTGTGCAAAAAACGCGGGGATAAGAAGAAGCAGCACAAGAATTGTTAGTTGCGCGCGTCTTTGTGTTGCTTCTCCCCATCCCCGCGTTTTTTGCGCAAAAGCGTGAAGATGTATATCGAATGCATTTCATTCAAGTGGTCGTTTTCTTACAGAACACTTTCCACTCCTCGAAAATGCCTCATTAGTGTTAATTCCCAACCTCAGAGAAGAATAAAAGCGTGTTATCGTATTTTTTTGCCACAAGAGATGTCATTTACGCCGTAGCAAACACACTCTCAAAACACAATGTTTGAAAATTTGTAAGTTTGTTCTAATGAAAATGATGCAACATGTTTTTCTAGAATATCATTCTGCAGTCCTCTAAGAGCAATCCAAATAATTTTGAGCAAAATTGAGAATGGGGTTTTTTTTATTATAGAGTTTTAAATTGACCAACAGTTTTGCTTTTTTGATGTTTTGAGCTACAAAATTCCTTACTTCAAAAATTACTAGACAAATACAAATGCAGAGAATAACTATTCACATAAAGGCCTATCAATTCTGTAAATATTAACAAGCTATGACGTTCACAGAAGCAGAAATTGCGCCCCAAAAAGCGGCGAGTTTGAAAAACGCAGCGTTTTTCGAGAATTTTAAAAAATACATAAGTTGCCCAGAATTAGAGAACGCCATATGATCTATTTCTCCTTTACTTCTATTTGTGCCACTCACAAAGATATTAGTCATATAGAGCTTGCGCGGCTGTTAGCGTGATCGCGAATTTACGAAAACGCACTCTTCGTAAAATGGCCATCGTCACCCGGCGACGCTTGTCGATTTTTCGTTGGTTGAAAAAATTTTTTTATTTGAAAAGAAATTGTGATTTCGCGCTATTCGATGATGCGGGCATAATATACAAAATTACCAGGAAAATCGGAGACATCAAGTATACCACGTTTTTCGATATTTCGTGGAATCAACCAATATTGTGTGGCAGAAGAGTAAAATAACAACCAGGTGTCACACAATGCGAATTGTGTAACGATTGGGTCGTTGAATGCTTCCAACCCGTTACAAAGGGCTCAGCCATAATTCTTAATCGTCATGAGCCACTGCATCAACAAAGTGCACATAATGCCTTGCAAATGCGTAGCAGGTACCTTACTTCGCAGAATGACGAATAATGGCGTAGTGGGTGCTTCCCATTTTGAAAAAAAATATGATTTATGGAGTAGTAAGTGCCTTGCAAGCGTACTTGTAGTATTAGTAGCCCCAAGAGAGTTTACAACGGGTTCTAGAAATGCCGCTCTTTCAGCTTTTGTTGTGATTGTGCTGCGCTTTCCACGCAGGCCTGGCATTTTTTGAGGGCACATTGTGCGTTGGCTGTCATTTTGGCACTCGCACGCACACTTCGTGGTGCACAGGCCCCTGTCCGGTGTGGCCACGAGGCCAGGTGTGTTTATAATGAAACCTCCCTTGTCCCAACTTTCTCAGTGCTCTCTGAAACCAAAGCTGCGACAAGGCCACTATAAGAATGTCTCCAAATAACTTTCACATGCTTGAGCAAACGTTTCAGCCATGATAAGTGTGTCATGAGCTGCTTATTGCAACAAAAAAGACAAGATACATAATTTTTGTGTTATTTGTTGATGCTGAAATAAAGCTTCCTTTAAATAAAATCTCCATAAAAGGTCTTAATGCACCCATTTTACATTCTTGAATGTTTACTCACTTGCAATGCATAATGAAGTAGATAAAAGATCGGTGATGGGTTTATGCTGTTAATCATGCCATTGTCGTGAAGGTATTGTTTGTGGTCATCTAGTGAGATTTGTTCGTGTTTGCCATTGCGTTCATGACACCGCACTTGTTAATTTTGTAAGTGAGCAGATGTTTCTGCTGATGATTCCAAAAACCTTACTTTTTATGGTTGTGTAATGCATTGTGCTTGCTACCAATGCTTCGAATTGTGGGCAGTAATGTAGCTTTCGTGCTCCTTTGCTATACTCACCCACTTTTCTTTTCGCTTGCTGTGTTTGGCGTAACCATTAACCACATTTTATTAGGTTGTCATCTGCAGGAAAAGCTGCAGTGCAAACAAAACTCTTGGGCACAGCTAGTTTGCTTAGAGCTTTTCCGTTCATTTCTTCTCAGGTGCTCGAGAGAATGCGGCGCGACTTCAAGGAGCAGTTAGAGGCCGAGACACAAAACCTGTACCGGCTAGTGGCTGAGCCGCAGGAAGGCTGGGTGTCAACGAACAAAGCCGTGCCAAGCCAGAAGCGCAGCAGACGTGTTTGAAACTTATAGCGCCAGACGAGAAAACTGTGCGACTCTTCTTTTGTTTCGAGTCGTGTTTCACTGCCATTATCACTGCCATTATTGATGCTGTCATCACTGCCATCGCTTTACTTTCTTGGCGTCGAAACAGCCAAGTTAACATTAGCTAGAAAAAAATTTTATATGTGGGCGTCATGCCTTTTATAACTTGAGGGGGACTTAGGGGAAAATAAAGGTATATTTATTTTCTGTTGGCTCTTCATTCTCGACATTGAAAGTGTGCACGGAATGAAGCGCTTCAATATTGGGCTAAGTAATTCATGTACCTTTGTTTCCAGCCTTCAGTCTGTGTCACATCGGTATTGGCTCGCACACTGAGTACACCAGAGCATACATCAGGGCTGGGCAAAGATACTTTGAAATTGTATCGCGATACGATACAAGATACTCAGGCAAGAAGTATTGGAGATACAGATACAAGATACTACCACAACAATTGTATCCGATACGATACATGCCAATTGTATCTTAAGATACTTCGATACATTCGCAAATTTGTTGTTAGAGACCCCGATAATATCGCGGCGAACGCCTATACACAAAAAAAGTTTGTTTAAAATTCTTTTAAGTTTGACCAATTTAATATCATTTTAATCAAATGTATGTCTCAATGAAATGTTTCAAACGTTTTGTCCTTTTTGGTAAAAGTACAGTTTACTTCAGAAGATCTTATTAGCGTTTCTTTTAGCTTATCGTCGAAGCTTGGGCGTGTTGGTTAAACATTGGAATGAACACAGCGCAAAAGAAGACGGGGAAAAGGAAGGGCTACGCATACGCAGCGCTGACTTACATGTCAGAGGCACATGTATGATGTTCATCCGTCCCTTCCATTGAATAAAATGTAAGTCAGCGTTGTGTCTGCGCCGCCCTTCCTTGTCCTTGTCATCTTTTGCGCTATGTTCCCTCCAATTATTTTAGCTGCTTAACAGGACAGCTCTTTAGACACTTCGTTGACAGCGGTTTTTGCTTGTCATTTCTGTAATTGGTGGGAGTCGCTGCTCAGCTTGCCGACCAGCTAGCGGGTTGCCATCTAACCACACGAGCTTCAATAAGAAGTCTACGCACGATGGCGCAAATACCGGCGTTCAATTTTACCTTGCTCATAAGAGACCGCGTATGCAATACCGAATCACCGGTGTACAGCAGTGACAACGCTGGTAGCGACATTTTTTGTGACGCATTATGTATACGTAGAGCACATAAAACTGCAAATACTTTTCATATTCTTCTTATCTACTGGCGTAAAGTGTTCTTTATTTATATAATCACTAACGTACAATCAATTTTTCTTCAACCAGATGACATGTGCTCCCCAGAGGCGCCTCAGACCTATTGTATTGTCACGTGATGGTGACTATGAAGGGCAGTCACTCTGGTACAGACGAAACTCTTTATTGGGCTAACTTGTGCTCAGAAAACCAAGTAACTCAACGTAGAAACAATGCGCACTGTACTCTGATATCGGCAATAAATGTTGTCGGCCTTCAGTAATTTGATCATCGGCAGAACGCGTCTTGTTTTATACATCAGTGCTCGAACCTTCAAGTGTTATCGCTGGTGCTCGCGTAAGCTCACAAATGAACTTGAGTACGCGCGTACTACGCGTAATCGCAATAATTTTTGGGGCTTAACGTCCCAAAACCACAATATGATTAAGAGGGACGCATCAGTGGAGGGCTCCAGAAAGTTTGACCATCTGGTGTTCTTTAACGTGAAATTAAATCTAAGCACATGCGCCTCTAGCATTTCGCCTTCATCGAAATGCGGCTGCCATGGCAGGATTTGCGCGGAATCTTAACAGAACAATCTGAGACAATCTCGAAGATTCCGCAACGTTGCGGTGCGGCTTGTACCGAGCATTGATAACTGTTTTTAGTGGTTTAAACCCGATCACACCAAAATGAAAAATAAGAGTGCGTGGCAGTATAGGTGCACAAATCGTCGCCTGAAAACGCCGCTATCCACGCTATTGCCGCCTATAGCTCAATATTACTCGAATACCATTCCTAATATCTTTAAGATAGCTTCTAATTATTTTCATTATTATAATCTAAACTCAATTTCGCCATTTTACCAAGCAGTAAGCAGAATGCTTGGTACCTTATACTTAATGCGTGCCCACATAATGACATATTTGTTTCCCAAATTACCTAGTCAGAAGAAGAGTAAGCTCAAGTAAATTATAAATGTGTAAACAGTAGCAGAAATAAACCAGACACTTAAAAGTAAGGATACAACCGAGAGCTTATTTTGGCTGCTTAGAAAAGACATACTGCCGTCACCAGACCGAAAAAAAAAACAGTTCAGAGCCCTAGGCATTGTATGGGATGCAACAGAGGGACAACTAAGAAAGCGCTTGTGCTGAAATTCATATTATGATTTCAAGAGCTATTGAAATGGAAATAGCAAGAAGAAAGCGATATGATACGCCAAGATACCGTCTGGTAGGTAAACGCTTGTTATATTACATCTAGCATCGGTACCAGCCGTGCTATAGTTAGAATCTTAATTGCACATAAGTCAGTCGCGTGTAATTTAAACTTACATCCACAAGATCCTTCAGATCGCTGATGTGGGAAAGCCACGAGATGCAAAGCAACCTCGTGCTTCAGATTTCGTAACGAAGTACCTCGCACGAGGGCGGCATCAAAATTTGTGTGCTCATCGCCGCACGCATTGTGGTACGCGGCTCTGATACGTGGCTAAGAGTAAGTGTCATGGCACCGACACAAATAAAAAGAGAGCAAATCGAGAAAAGAAAACGCACGTGGGCAAGCTCGCAAACGTCTACGTTCGCGCGCTTGTTTCTGTCGAGACTGTGCAAGCGCTGTCATATTGCTCTGCCTCACCAAAAGGGACGCGCACACCTCATCGCCTGCCCTCACTGGTAGACTATGGCGGAAAGATAAAAAATATGTCACTGCCCTTAGTTTTATTCAGGTGGCTTAGTGGCACCAGTAGCTTGAGAAGAGGAGCTGAGACAGCGATTATTCTTTCGCATGGTAGTGTTGTGATAGCAGTATTTTGTATCTTAAGATACACGATACATTATTGAATGTATCGGAAATACAGATACAGTTACTCGTCTTGCGAGACGTATCGTGATACAGATACAAGATACCCAAAGAGTATCTAAGATAGTATCTAAGATACATGTATCTTCGATACTGCCCAGCCCTGGCATATATCACCATCAATGGCCAGATTTGTGGTGACAGGACGTGGTCATCCAGAGTGATTGTGTGTACCAGTTGAAAAAATCCGTAAACAGGGACTGAGTGCTCAAACCGACGTTTTGACAAGTGGACTCGTCTTCTAGTTATAACTAAAGTCTTGCTGTGCTGTCATGTTTCATTCTGCAAGCACTGTAGATCTGGTGACGAAAGTTCATGGGACATGGTCTCCATGAAAAATTCATTTGTGATCGACCGCGAGGCGTGATGGGAGTAGGCTCTGCTGCGGGTCGTCCGGCACTCCGAGGAAGCCGCCCATTTCCAAGGGCTCAAGGCCGTCATTTAAGCCGGGGTTCCTTGTAGCCCCCCCCACTCAGTACCACCGGACATGTTCAATCAAGTTTTTACTCACTCACTCTATTAATGCATGACGCGTATAATTAAATGGATAACTGTGGTGGTGACAAGAACTACCTACAGGCTGGAACTTTTAATTAGAGGCTTGCTCGCAGGTCAAGCAGGCATTCTGCTTTTTCGCATGCCTCGTGTCCTGTAAACATCAGTTGCCGATTGTTCAGCCTAATGCCTTTTCTTCAGGTGCCAATTGATGCTGAAGGGAAGAGCTGTCTAATCTGTGTTACAGTTCTATAGTTAGATAAAACAAAGTGGCAGGTGAAGCCCCGCCCTAATGAACGATGCACAACCACTGGTTGGCTCAGCAACTAAAGAAATGGTCCCGCTCACGTTCTCAATTGCATTCTCCGGCGGCAGGCTCGCTGGTTATCTGGCATAAGGCATCTCTTTGTCACAGTCTCATACTTGTGTGCCTTTGGGGAAGAAATGCCACTGCCTTCTATAGTTGTACCCAGTTGACAATACAATCCCAAAATGTATGAGGCTATTGAATACGTAGTGAAATCTTAACATCTAATACCCAAATTTCAGAACAGCAACATCCAAATATTGGATTGACTATTGTAAACGCTGAGCTCTATAAAGCTTCTGTGGAGTTTGAAACATCTTATTCAGTTATTAATACTGCCTATATTTAAGAGGAACAAACTTGGACAAGTTTGTACTGATCCATGAAAGCACTTGGGAGCACAAAACAGACAAGATAAACAAGAAGGACTGCACAGGACGAGCGCTCGTCCTGTGTAGTCCTTCATGCCTATATTTACACCGCTGAACTGGAATGCTGCTGAACATAATATTGATAAGTTGCTTGCCAGCAGGGTCGCAACACCCAGGTTGGATTGCACCACCCGATAGGAGTTTGCCCCAGTGTATCCAATTATCCAACTGTGCAGGCAAAGAGAAAAAAATTTGGCAAGTTGACAGTAATGTAAGAAACAAGAATAAAAATCATGTTTATTTCTTGTGAGCATGTCACAAGGTTGCAATGTTGCAATTTACAAAGAATGGTTGCAAACGAAAACCTCGTTTGAGGTTAAAACTGCCATATCAAGAAGTGACAAGAGAGGGGGGGGGGGGTGCATTCTCGTATCGTGTTGGGGGGCCGCATAAAACCGCCCCCACGAGCCACAGGTTGCCGACCCCCTCGTCCAGCGCATTCGTGGCAGTCCAGTCAAAGCTAGCTTATTTTACAAGCATTTTTAAATGCATTTGGTGTGGCAAATAAATGTCCAAGTCAACTGAAGAGTGCATTAACAGATTGCGACTTGGGTCACTTGCGCAAAGAACTTGCGCAAAGAACTGCGCAAAGAACTGCGCAAAGAACTTGCGCAAAGAACTGCGCTCTTGCACGGACAAATAAGGAGATAGATAGGAATGACGAAATGTTTTGATGAAAGAGATGGAAACCGTGTAACAGGCCAATAAACAAATGGCTTCAGTGTGTGTTTGTCATCTCTCTGTTTTCATCTTGGGTAACAATACGACAAAACGACGAAGACATGGACAGATATGTAACATGGAACAGGGGTTTAAAAGTAATGAAAACTCTGCGAGTTGGTAGGAATTTATTGCAAGACGATTTCAGTACACAGGACAGATGAAACAAAGCAGACAAACGCTGACTCACAACTCCATTTTATATGTGAAAAAGCACATATATATTTACAACCCAGCATACGCACACTAAATAATGGTAGCCTCTGTGTGTGTGTGTGTGTGTGTGTGCGTGTGTGCATACTTCCTTTTCACCAATAAAACTGAGTTGTGAGCCACTGCTGGTTTGTGTACTTTTTTTTCACCTTTGTCTGTTCTGTGCTTGCTGAAATCATCCCACAATGAACAGGCATGGTCTTGTGTGTGTCTTTGATGAACTTTCACACAAACTGAAGGTTGAACAAGTTGCCCGAAGGTCAGGTGTCTCTTCTTTTGTCCTGTTCAAAAACTCCAAGTTTTGCAACAGAAGAGCTTGTATGCGAGAAACAAGTGCTGTCAATTACCAGGTGCTATGTGATGGTGACACTAATAAAACGAGGGAACAGCATGTCACCTGATAGACACGCAACGGATTCAAACGCGACATCAAATTTTTTAGTAAGATAACTGGTATGCGCAATTGCTTGAGATAACACAAATCTAAACATAACATGTTGCAAAGTCTCTAAACATAAGGTTGGCTCTAATCTGCGTATTCAAGTCAAAATTGCACCGATATAACCCAAACTGAAGACAGTGGCAATGGAAGTATGTGCATTACTTAGCCCTTAATTGCACTGTTTCAATCCGTCAGTACCGCACACAGGATAGTTTGTTCAAAGGGAGGTGCAATACTGCAGAACCTCACATTTCTTTCACAAAAATAGGAGCGAAATGTGGTTTTGGGATATGTAAAACCCCAACAATTATTATTAGAAACAAAATGCTAAAGGTCAAATAAGAAATGGCTGTTTCTAAATCGAGACAACAAATGTAAGTACTGAGGCTATCAGTTATTGACTCTGTACGTTCGCTCAGGAACTGATGCCCTTGTACTACAACCGTGGCTTTCTTACAGCAAAAGTAAGTGGAAACAATCTTGAACAGTAGATCCTTGAATTGAACATATACTCAGTTAGGCAAGATTACTATATTCCTATTCAAAATAGTAAATATTTTCATGCCTCTCCAAAATAGCCACAAGTACTGTTACGGAAAGCTCAGTAAGAGAGAAAAAGTGTGAGAATGGGAGTGGGGCACTATTTTTAAATTCTCGCACTGGCTTGCCAGACCTACATTTGAAATCTGTTCAGGCTTCAGCGTTTTTTTAATTGGTAATGATGAATAGCATTGTACCATGAAAAAGCCAAGTACTAAATGTTTGCTGACACCTCTAAAGCCCAAGTATGAAAAAAAAACTTGGAAGACGATTGAGCTTCACCTTTTGAGTAGAGTAGAGCTTCGCCTTCAAGTTGCTATGCATAGGCTTTCCATTTAGCTTAACTTAAAGCTTAATTAGCTAATTAGCATTCCTTCTACGTCGGACAAATCTTCACTGCACATCTTGGCTGCATTGCTCATGGCGCCTTTGACAGGCGGTTTGTTTTTGGAATGCTACAAGATTTGGCTGGAGAATTGAAAAAAAAAATTGCCTCGTTAGGTAACAGTGCAACGAAACTGTCATCACCGACCAAATAAAAAAAATAAAAACTTAATGAGCGGACATGTTTTGGAATCTGTATGCGCCACTCGCACAAGGGATACACACATTGTCCAAGGGACACATACAAGCTCTGAAACATCTCTGCTCATTTTCAATGATTGCTTTGGTAGTGACCAAATCATAAATAAAGAAACTGCATAGCACTGCAGGTATGTTTTGTATCCAAAACAAGTGAGAACCAGTAATAATCACGAAGCTGGATATATCATTACTGGAATCGGCTTTCTCTCCCAGCAAAGCTTGAGTACTCTCACAGGACTGTTGTAATGCTACAGGAGCAGTCTAAAGACGGTTGAAGATAGTCATTAGTGAGCAAGGAAGTTCAACTGTGCTGTCACTCGCATAACTATATTAAACTCAACATATGCCATCACTATGGAGCAGTCAACTATACAAATACGGAGCTCGGAGAACTATACAGACATGACCAGTAATTTAGCACTTTCTCCAGTAATTCTTTAATTTCATCACTGTACAGCCCTATTTCACATGCATGAACTGTTACATCCAACAGTGCTCAAGACATTCATGGTTGCACAGGACGAAATGGCACACTAATAGCTCACAGGCTTGACATATCTCTAAGGAAACATGAGAAGCTATGCTGTGCGCATGCACTGTGTCAACACTGTATTGAGCTCACAATGAAATAGATTTCTCAGAGCCAAGCGTGGGACTGGCACCGCCTGCAGACTAATACCTTTCCGAATCTGCATAAGCTTCACGTCATGTACCCAGAGACATATCCCAATATATGCCCGTGGTGCGGAGATATTCCAACGCCCGCACATATCACCTACAGCTGTTCAGAGCAGCCTGCTACAGTCGAAACCAGCCACATGCACCCAATACACACACGGCCGTGGAAGGTGTGACTTGCTGAAGAGAACCCGGGAAGCCAACTGGCAACCCTAGGCCAGGCTGGCAAGCCCCTATGGCCAGTGTAGCCTTGGAAGAAGGGTAACACCTGCAATGAACCACTTTTTTTTTATTATTATTAATAAATGTCTTGATGCAAGCTTGGGTAAGCAAGAGGAATGCCTTCACTCTAAGGTCCACAGATCACTTAGGAGTTCCTCCTTTTGCTTCAAGAGTCCCTCAACCTTGTGGAAGTTTGTTGGTGCCTCCCTGTGCTTTGCGGACTTTGCGCGCTTCATCATCTCCGCATACCCTTCCTCGAGCCTTTCGGAGAAGTCCCACTCCATCCGCGGCAGATTGTCGTCGATGAACTTCGCCTTCTTGGCCACCGTCGGGTGCCAGTGGCTCTGGAGCGTCTTCAGCTCCCAGAGGGAGCTGTCGGCGGCCTGCGACTTGCTCGGGTTCTCCTGCTCCACGTCGTACGGGTCGACGGAGACGTCCCTGTCCGAGGAGTCGTTGATCATCGTTGCCAGGCTGCGGTGCCGGATCAGGAGGTTGCCTATGAAGGGAACGACATAGAGGAGGGCGTAAGGCGGAGCCTGCAGGGCCATGCGGGCCAGCCTCTTGGCGAACGAGGCGACCAGGTAGGCTGGCAGGTGGGACGACGAGAGGAACAGGTCGGTGAGGAAGAAGAATCGGGCTCGGTACTTTTCGTAGAAGACACCCGGCTCCAGCAGGGCATACAGCTTCTCGTAGAAGTTGGGGTAGTCCAAGTGGTACCGGTGGATGAGCAGGAAGAGTCCGTTGAGGGCCAGGAGGCTGTAGGAGCCACCCCGGTTGTAAGACTCGATGAAGAAGTCGGTGACTAGCAGCGGGTTGTGCATGTAGGGCACCACCTTCTCTGGGAGCAAGATGAGCAGCTCCCGGTACAGCTTGACGGGGAGCTTCTGTCGCAGGAATGTGATCCAGACGGCCGACAGGCGTTTGACCTCCTGTTCGCGGTTGACGATGTAGTTGGCGCTTTCGCCTCCCAACACGGGAATGGGCTCTCCGGGCTTGTGTGGTTCCGCTGTCATGTCGAAACCGAGGAGCAAGTGATAGAGGTTCGACACGTACCGGTCGGTCATTTCCGGCTTCGTGGTGGTCGTCTGCGACGACGCTTCTTTCTTCTCCTCGTCGTCTTCGTCATCTTTAGACGTCGCCTTGTCCTCGTCGCCATCTTGCTTAGTAGCCGCCACCGCATCCACCCTCCTCCACGTTCGGGCTACCTTACCTAGCGCCCTGAGCGCGTACGTCTTGACGTCGGCGAGGTCGAGGAACTGGTTGAACTTGGAAATGACGTTCTTCATGTCTCGCTCGGCGTCCAGCAACGTTTCGACGACTGCGGCAACTTTGGCGCTGGGTACGTGGTGTTCACCCTCCTTCTTGTGCAGAGTCTCCGTCTCGATCCACTTCATGGCAACCTGGAGCGCTAGGCTCTGCTTGCGGGCCGAAGCGTCCGACAGCATAGCGACGACGCGACGCCAAGCGTCAGCGTACCGCTGCCGAAGCCAAGCGTTGAACTTCTCGAGCGCGTTTTGCGATTCCGCGGGTTTTGCCGCAGCGTCGTTCTCGTACAGCGCCGTGCTCGTCTTGAGGAAATGGCAGAACACCTTGTTGCACGCCTGTAACGCGGCGACTACGACGTCCTCAGAGTCGGCCGACAAGGAATCCACGACGTCGATCAGGAGGTTGACGTTCTTCCTGTCTTCGACGATCAGCGCGGCGTTTTTCTTGATTTCATTGGCCGAGAGGTCCGCGCGCTTGCGCTGCTTCGCCGCGGTTTGCTGAGCGACTCGCGATTGATCGGGCGCGTCCGAGTCCTTCTCGTCCTCGGCGGCGCTGTCGTTGTCGACTTCGATGACCGCATCGTCAGCAGTCTTACCTGCTGCTGCCGAGGTCTCTGCGGCCTCCATGTCTTCGGCACCTTGCGACGGCTGTTCGATGGCATCAGTATGGATAGCATCGGAAACGTCTCCGTCTTCGGTGACAGAGCCATTGCTGATCTTGCTGGGTGTCTTCTTGGTATTTCTTCCCTTCTTGCGCCTAGCCATGGTCCCTCACGTTAGTGAACACCGCTTGAGAGCTGAAGCAAACAATTTATCGGGCACGCGCACGCGAAATAGCACGCCGTTTTGATTTCTTAGTGGAGGCAGCCATGTTTGAATGCTTGCGTGGCGTCCCCTAGTGCCTAAATTAAAGCAAGTTTCGGTTTTTATGAAGCTTTTGTTTTGTTTTTTCAATACTAAAACATTTACTCTGAATTATATTTTTAAACAATAGATTACTGATTTTAGGTGATGTGCAAAGATTTCTTTTTTTTTTTACGTCGTCCTACGACACAAGTGCAAGTTTCGTACTTGTCGTCTGCAGTGTGGCTCGCAACCGCATATGACAGCACTTCCGAGTGTATATTCGTTCGCTTGAATCGCTTCCCAGTCCAAACTTGTGCTCAAGCTCCTAAGGCAAAACTTATTTCTCAGCATCTAGCCCACAACACAAGACGACGACATAGTGACAACCAACGGAGACCGAGTCTGTCTTCGTCGGTCAGTCCTCTGACCGTTTCTTGTTTTGTGCGCCAGATGCTCAAATAGAATACCAACATGCTCAAGCCTACGTTTAAAGGCGAAAGTCTTAAATGCCTCATCAAATGCAAAAATGACCGTCGGCGTTAACACGAACGATGCAAGAAGGCGCGTGATCTCAGAAGACGTCACATATCGCAAAAATTTGTGCACGTGATCACATGGCGTTGTCGCTTGGAAGCAGTGCAACACCACGCGAGTTGAAGAAAGTTTCAGATGAATAATAAAAAAATAGCACTGTAAGAGTGAGTGCTCATCCCAGTTGTCTGCACCAATCGACGACATCTCTGGTATGACGTAGACAGAGGCCCCGCGTGACGTTTCACAAGTAAGACGAGTATTGTCGACGTCAGAGAACATTTGCGGGGCGCGCACAATACCCCGACTGGCACCCTCTCGCTCTGTTGTCGGGCTGCTGTCAAGGTGGTTTTGGCTGCTTACGCCAGGAATACTTCTTTTTTTCTGAGGGGGGACACGCTCAAAGCACCCCAACATCGTTTCATTCTACACCGCCCGCGGGTCCCCCGATTTGAAAACGGCGCGTTCAGCATAACAGGAATTAGTGCACGTAGTCCACACGTAGTCTCAGGCGTTCCCCCGCTGTGGGGCGCTAGTTTCTTAAGGTATTCAGGCGGGCGTTTCGAACTGACGCAAAATCGTTCTGAATTAACGACGCTAGCATTAATTGTGCGTTGGAGCATTTACGATAAAATTTTGGTATATACCATACCATAGGCGTGCGCAGGGTTCCCCTTCAGGGGGGGGGGGGGGGGGGGGCGAAGGTTCATCGCAGCGCCCCCCCCTCCCTATTAAGTCAATGTATGGGGCAGACTTTGCGCCCCCCCTCTCTAAGGTGACTAGGGGGGGCGACCGCCCCCTCTGCCCCCCTCGTGCGCACGCCTATGTACCATACCCAAAGCTACAAATTGCTGTAAAGAAGTCGCAAACAAAACTTTCGCTGTCAGGGGTCCTTTACAGCGTACACTTTATATTGGCATGCTGTCACAAACAAGCGCTGGAACCACCCTCAAAAGCGCGTCGAAACAGACGGCGTCAGGCGATCACGCGCCGCGATTCAAGGCGCCAGCAACGGTCGCTTCTCCAAAGCGTACACCACCTCGCCTCCTCTATAAACAACGCAGTGGCGTAGCCAGGGGGGTGGTACACCGGGCACGTGCCCCCCCCCCCCCCTGAAATTTTTTTTCGCCATGGCATACATAGCGAAAAATGGCCATTTCAAGGAGGTGCCCTCCCCGAAATCAAGGAGGTGCCCCCCCCCCCCCCCCGAAAAAAATTTCTGGCTACGCCCCTGAAACAACGCACGCCGTGAAAGCGAACACCACGCAACATCGAGAGAATTCGAGAAGCCAACGCGGCTGCCACCGGCGCACGTCCGTCTACGCAGTAGAACTTACTAGAAGGATCTACCCTGTTCCCTGGCTTTCGCTGTGCTGCGCCCACGTGAGTGGTGTGGAACGTTCGCGAACTCGAGCGCGAGCGATGACGGAGAGTCAGGGCGGTCGGTGAAGAGCGGCAAGAAGAGCCATCCAACGACAGAGGGGAACAACAACCAGCGCTGGAGTCTCCCTGTTTCCTAGAAGAGAAACGTTGGGACGCATTGTGGCGGCAGCCAAGCCAAGCCAAGCCGCCAGGCAGCGCCACCCTCCGCTGCTCTCCGGAACCTCCAGAGAACCTGAATAAACAGTTGAGGTTTGGGATCCACGCCGCGCGGTCGTGTCTTCTTCTCCCGCGCGTACACGCGTCCCAACAGTGGTGACCCGGACGAGGCTTACCGCCTTTTTCAAGCGATCGACGCCATGGAGACTCCCCCCTGACGCACCGGCCATCTCCGCCGTCGACATCAGGCTCCCGCCGTTTTGGACAGCGGACCCGCAACTGTGGTTCCTGCAGGTGGAGTCCCAATTCACCGCTCGTCGTATTGCCGCTGAGCTAACAAAGTACCACCACGTGGTCGCCAGCCTCCCACCGGCAATAGCGAGCGAGATACGCGATCTGCTGGTCGCTCCACCTGCAGAGAACGCGTACACAGCGCTCAGACAGCTGCTCATCAGCCGTCTCACGCCGTCGGAGCCTCAGCGACTGCAGCAGCTACTGCACGACACCGAGCTCGGGGACCGGACGCCCAGCCAATTGTTGCGCCACATGAGGCAGCTGTTGCACACGGCCGGCGCAGCCACCACCGATGCCGACAGCAGACTGCTTCGCGAGCTGTTCCTACAGCGACTTCCGGTCAACGTGCGCATGGTCCTCGCCTCGGCTGCCGACAAACGCCTGTCTCAACTCGCCGAGCTCGCGGACTCGGTGCTGGCGGTCGCTCCGCCGTCCGTCGCGGCGCTACAGCCAGACATCGCCGGCGGCGCGCCCACGACCACGCTGCATGACATCCGGGAGCAGATATCCCGCCTCGCCGATACCGTCGCAGCGATGCAGGCCCGCAGCACTCCCGAGGAGCGCCAGCGCCCAGCAGTGCAACAGAGAATCTGCTGGTATCACAGGAAGCATGGCAATGCTGCTCGCAAATGCATTCCTCCGTGCGACTATGCGGGAAACGGGAGCGGCCGGCACTGAGGACGACCAGTGTCGCAGAGGCCCCCCGAACGTCGTCCATCAGTGTTTTTCCTCACCGACCGCGACAGTGGCCTTCGATTCCTCGTGGACACCGGCGCTGAGGTGAGCGTGCTGCCGGTTGGGTCCACCGATCGCCGTGTCCCCAGTGCGTCCCCGCTTCAGGCGGTCAACAACACAACCATCGCCACCTACGGACATCGCTCGCTGCCACTCGATTTAGGCTTGAACAGAACGTTCCGGTGGATTTTCATCGTGGCGGCAGTGAAGTTCGCCATCTTGGGTGCGGACTTTCTTCGGCATTTCGGCCTTCTCGTCGACGTGCGCAACCGCCGCCTTCACGATCCCGTGTCGCAGGCAACTGTGCAAGGCAATCCCTCGCACCACCCTCCGCTGAGCCCCACTCTGCTCGGGCCGTCCGGTGCAGAACGTTTTACTCGCATTCTGCAGGATTTTCCCGAGTTGACGAGGCAGCCGCCAGCCAGCGCCGCGGTGAAGCACGAGGTACGCCATTACATCGCCACCAGCGGCCCACCCGTGCACGCGCGGCCTCGCCGTTTGCCTCCAGAGAAGTTGAAGGTCGCACGACAGGAATTTGAACACATGATGGAGCTAGGGATCATCAGACCCTCGTCGAGCGCCTGGGCATCTCCACTTCATATGGTGCCAAAGTCAACGCCGGGAGACTGGCGACCATGCGGGGACTATAGGGCGCTGAACCAGGTAACGACTCCAGACAGATACCCGGTACCGCACATACACGATGTCACGACGAGGCTTCACGGTGCCACTATCTTCTCGAAGATCGACCTGGTGCGGGCATACCATCAGATTCCCGTTGCCCCGGAGGACGTCCCGAAGACCGCCATCGCAACGCCTTTCGGACTTTTCGAATTCCTCCGAATGCCATTCGGACTCCGAAACGCGGGTCAGACATTCCAGCGGTTCATGGACGGTGCTATACGCGGCCTCAGCTTCTGCCACGCCTATCTTGACGACTTGCTAGTCGCCAGCAGCACTCCGGAAGAGCACGTGAATCATCTGCGCATCGTCTTCCAGCGCTTAGTGGAACATGGCGTGGTCGTGAACATGGCCAAATGCGAGCTTGGTGTGCGACAACTCTCGTTTCTTGGACACGTCATCTCCGCCTCAGGAGTTCTTCCTCAACCCAACAAGGTTGAAGCCGTGCAAGGATTTCCGCAGCCGACCGCCAAGCGCCAGCTTCGGGAATTTCTGGGTTTGGTAAACTTCTACCGCCGTTTCATTCCCCGCTGCGCCCATATCCTTCAACCTCTTCACGACCTGCTGGCCACTTCACGAAATGGCTCGGACACCCTCTCCTGGTCTCAAGAAGCAAAAGAAGCCTTCTGCGAGGTCAAGGACGCTTTGGCAAACGCCGCACTGCTTGAATACCCCAGGTCCGGTGTCCCGCAGAGCGTAATGGTAGATGCCTCCGATACAGCCGTTGGGGCTGTATTACAGCAGCTCGTTGGGGGAATCTGGCGCCCGATTTCCTTCTTTTCGAGGAAGCTAACGCCTACCGAGCGCCGCTACAGCACCTTCGGGAGAGAACTGCTGGCCGTGTACGCTGCCATACGACATTTTCGCCATTTCCTGGAAGGTGTAGAGTTTTTTCGTCCTCACCGACCACAAGCCGCTTACTTATGCATTGCGCTCGCTAAGCTCCGACGGTGGAACGCACACAGCACGTGAACGGCGCCAAATGTCCTATATATCAGAGTTCACGACTGATATCCGCCACGTCAAAGGCGGCGACAACGAGGTAGCGGACGCCCTCTCACGGAATCCTGTGAACGCCATCATGCCCACACTACAGGTTGATCTTCCCGCTTTGGCAGCCGCTCAACGTGAAGATGACGAACTGAAACACCTGTTGACCACGACCACTGCCCTGAATCTTGAGTGGATCCCGGTACCCGGATCCGAGGACAAGGTTTGCTGTGACACAAGCGTCAGTAGAACTCGCCCGTTCGTGCCCGCGAGCCTCCGTCGCCATGTGTTCGAGTCCTTGCACAGACTGTCTCATCCGGGGATTAGAGCCACCCAAAGACTGGTGACGGCAAGATTTGTCTGGCCGGGCGTAAATCGGGACGTCCGACGCTGGGCACGCGAATGTGTAGCTTGCCAGCGCTCTAAGATACAACGCCATACCTCGACAGCACTGGGAACACTCCCCACTCCGGATTCTCGCTTTGATCATGTCCACCTGGACATCGTCGGCCCACTGCCACCCTGCCACGGAAAGGCCTACCTGCTGACCTGTGTCGACAGGTTCACCCGCTGGGCGGAGGCCATCCCTATCGCGGACATCACTGCCGAGACGGTTGCGAGTGCTTTCCTGTACCACTGGGTAGCCCGTTTCGGTGTGCCCTCCACGATAACAACAGACCGCGGCCGACAATTCGAATCAGCCCTTTTCACTGCCATCAGTCAGCTCATGGGCACCTCACGCATACGCACGACAGCGTACCACCCCATGAGCAACGGCATGGTGGAGCGCTTTCACCGCCAGCTGAAGGCTGCGCTCACGGCAACCGAGGAACACAACTGGGTGGAGGCCCTCCCACTCGTTCTTTTGGGTATAAGGTCCACCTTGAAAGAGGACATTGGCTGCAGCGCCGCTGAGCTGGTCTACGGCACGACACTCAGGCTGCCGGGAGAGCTCTTTGCGCGCGGCTCAGAGGAGGCATCCATAGCTTGCAGCGACTATGCACTTCGCCTACGCAACGTCATGAGCAAACTGCGCGCGGTACCTCCACGGCCCCCCAGGGTCGCGTGTGGTGCACGTCGACCCACAGCTCACATCGTGCCCATATGTGTTTGTACGACACGACGCGGTTCGGCGACCTCTTCAGCCACCCTATGATGGGCCGTTTCAAGTCCTCCGCCGTGGCAACAAGCAATTCACAATCAAGAGAAACGGCCGTGAGGAGGTCGTGTCGTTGGACCGCATCAAGCCAGCACACATGGACCGTGACGACGCCGTGTTGCCTCCACTAAGGGAATCATCGCCAGGACCCTCAGCTTCAATGCCAGCCCAAGTCCACGAGGTGCCCTCCCGGCTGACGCACAGTGGGCGGCTATCAAGAGCACCCACTCGCCTGGACCTTTAACTCCGTTCGGCAACTCACTAGGGGGGGGGAGTGCTGTGGCGGCAGCCAAGCCAAGCCAAGCCGCCAGGCAGCGCCACCCTCCGCTGCTCTCCGGAACCTCCAGAGAACCTGAATAAACAGTTGATGTTTGGGATCCACGCCGCGCGGTCGTGTCTTCTTCTCCCGCGCGTACACGCGTCCCAACAGCATTTTCAAGAATTGGTGGACTGGACGTCATCGGTGAATATGTCAAGACCATGAGTGTTCTGAAGATTTTGTAATGCATGACATTGCATATTTAGCGCGAGTTGTTTGTTCCCGTTGCCCTAATCGTATTGGGAGTTATATATTGAACCGGCTTGCCGAGTGTGCATGAATGTACATGTGTCTGTAATGATCCTATTGCCTTAATTAAGAATATATTCTGTTGTGTTGTCAACTCTTGGCTCTGACTCGGTCTTTGGACCACAAGCGGCGTTTGCTGGCGCACTAAAAAGGACCTACCCTCAATTGTCCGAGCTTTCGTGGTGCGTTTCGGGGGGCCGATACGTCAGCCCCTGGAATCCGCCCGGCGATTGCCTTCCCATCTACGGGAGTAGTGACACATGCGATGTTCACGGTTTGTTACTAATGTCGCCTTCTTTCGCTGTTTAACTTTCACTATTGACTCAGTGCTCAATTCGCTTGAATTATCACCATACGATTGACTCTCACTAATTAAATGATTAGTCAGTTTACTTTGTTGTCATCATATATGCCCCCTCATCACTAGCGTAGCAAGAAAAAAAAAGGGGGAAGGGGTTCAACCATACTTTATCCATGTTCGTGCGTGCGTTTGTATATATGTGCGTGCATGTAATACATACACGCACATATGTAAATTAGTGATGCAGAACTATCGATACCGATTGTTGAATGACTGTCGAACCGTCGATGGTAGAAATATAAATAGCTCGCCGTTAGAATGCTGTGGTATGTGCGCTCCTGTGGCGTAGCGGTTAGCGTCTCGCGCTGCGGAGCGAGAGGTCGCCCGTTCGATTCCGCGCGTCGGAAAACATTTCTCTGAAATATTTTTTCTTCGTGGCATGCATATATATATATATATATATATATATATATATATATATATATATAATAGGAAAAATATATTAATAAACAGTTTTTTTAGAAGCGTATATATATTTTTTCCTATTTTGTTCTACGGCAACCGAAGCCAGACTCTTCATATATATATATATATATATATATATATGTGTGTGTGTGTGTGTGTGTGTGTGTGTGGCGACACACTGCGCACAAACCGGCGCAGCCTCCGCCTCGCCACCAGCTAGCCCGGCGAGACACGGCCGCATGCTGCAACACGCCTCCGATAAGGGACAGCGCCACCGCAGCGTCACCGGAGGCTTACGTCATCGACGGTGGCTATAAAAGCTGCCAAGCTCGGAAGTAATCAGTCTTCCTCTAACCGTTCGAGCGCAGCGGGGTATGCTCGCCCCGCTGCTGCTACTACGCTAAGTAAATGATCGTTATGTTTTACGTTGGGATGCGTCCTTTCGTCGACACGGCATCCCACATCTGGTGACCCGGAAACCGAACTAACCGCACCGCCATGGCCAACCCAGAAGCCCTCACTGCTCTGCGCCAGCAAGTGCAACAACTTCAACAGGAACTGCAGACCCAGCAACAGCAGCATTCTCGCAACGCCTCCACAACCGAGGCCGTGCCTGCCGGCTCCGCTGCGGTCATCAGAGTTCCTACCGAAGGCATCCCGCACGCTACCTCCTGGCGTGTTGCCGTCAAGCTTCCGCCGTTTTGGGTGGACTCGCCCGAGGTCTGGTTTGCCCAGGTCGAGGCTCATTTCTCCCTGGCACGCATGACACATGACCGGACCCGCTACCATTACGTTGTCGCCCACCTGGATGCCCGCTACGCCAACGAAGTGCGGGATATCCTTACCAATCCACCGACGGCCAATCTTTACGAACACCTCAAGACCGAACTTATACGCCGCCTGTCACCCTCGGATGAACAGAAGGTGCGACAACTCCAGTCCGCAGAGCTTGCCGAGCGCAAACCATCGCAGCTGCTCCGCCACATGCGCGCTCTCACGAGCAGCATGGAAGTCCAGGATTCTTTCCTGCGAGCACTTTGGCTTCAACGACTTCCACCGCACGTCCAAGGAATTGTGCAGGCTAAGCTTAGGCTACCTCTCGACGAACTCGCCGAGGTCGCTGACCGCATCATCGAGGTCTCTGTGCCGCAGTCGTCGCCCGCCACCCAGGCTGTCGCCGCACCGCTTAAAGGAGCCCTGACATCAAATTTACGCATGTGGATTTTTTTGCATCCGCGAGTAGCTATCGACCCCCAAGTAACGATTCTCGACTCAAAATGCAGCGGAGGGACGAATAAGTACCAGTAATGTTGATAAATATATCCGGTATCGAACGCGATTCAAAACGGGAGGAAAACCCGCCAAATTGTAGTGCTGGTAGCGCTACCTCGCGGCCACGTCGGGGGCCGCTCCCCAGCTGATCCTGCTGCCACAAAAAAAGGTGACGTCACGTCCAGCTGACATCGCTGACATTTCGTCTGCTAGGAGCGGCAGGCTCGCGATCCTGCGTTAAAAGGAATATATTTATCAACCTCGGCCGTACTGCCGGAGCACAGGAACACCAACTACGCACCTCATGTCGCGGACGTTTGGCGAGTGAATCACTGCTTTCAGCTGCAGTAGGGCACACGTATACGGTGGGAATAACCCCGGCCTGGAGACTGGGCCTCGTATCAAACGAGAGACCGAACTGCTTCGCCAACACAGGATTCATCGTGTAGCAGCCCGCGTCAAAGTGAAGCGAGCAAATGCGGCTGCTGTTCACAGGCGTCCAGTCCCTCGGTCCAACGGCGCGCCGAACGAAGTCAACCCACTGGCTGCGTTGAGGTTCGAGACTCGGAAATGCATGAAAGGACACGCACTTTCCGCTTTTTCCGCGCCTCGACGGGCAGGTTCGCACTACGCAGCGGCTCCCCGACATCCTGGCACGTACTGTGGCGCTCCGAGTGATCGCACTCGCGCACGACAAATCAGTCGATGCGACACGATGTACCGCACGCACAGATCAACACAGCAAGAAGAGCCACTACTGAGACCACGCCGGGCGTCGGCGCCACAATAAACACACTCAGACCGTCGACGTCATTGTTACTAGCGTATCACTAGCGTACGTCATAGGTGTGATTCTATCACGTGTTCTATCACACCTCACACGTTGCACTAGTGTCTATGTCGCAGGGCATCCAGTTTTCCGTTGAGCGTTCATACGCTGTTTCCCAGGTTTGCCCTCGAAATAAAATAACTTCCACGCGACGGACGGCATTCAAATCTGGCCAAGACGACCTATGCATACCGAGCAATCGAATGAAGGACACATCTCGACTTTGAAATGTGATGTCAGTGCTCCTTTAACACCGCGGAGCTTGCGCGCCGCATTAACGATATCGCTCGACAACTCGGCTCCATTCAGCAACGCCTCGATGAACGACTTTCAACGCGTCAGCGATACCAATCGCAAAGCCGTGACCATAACACCGCCTCGTCGAAGGAGCATTCTGAGAACGACCGGTGTTACTACCATGGGCGATTCGGTGACAGAGCCCGGCAATGTCGACCGCCCTGCTCCGCCAACAAGAAACGCCAATAGCAGCCCGTAGAAGCGGCCGCAAGCTGCCAACCCGGAGGCCGTCGCATCTTCGTCACCGACCAAATCATGAAGCCGCGTTTCCTTGTCGACAGCGGTTCCGACATTTGCTGCTACCCGCGATCCCATCTTCAAGGTCCTCGCCCACCGACATCTTTCGAGTTCAGCGTGGCAAACCAGTCCACAGTCAAGACGTACGGCTCGCTGCGCCTGCACATCCAGCTCAGGAACCTACGCCGCGACCTTCATTGGAATTTCGTCATCGCCGAAGTCGCTGAACCAATAATCGGCTCGGACTTTTTGGCACATTATAACCTCCTGCCGGACTGCCGCCACGATCGTCTCATCGACGCGACAACGGGACATTCCACCCCAAGCCAGCGAACGACCGCACAACAGCCAAGCATCAAGGTACTCAGTGTTGACAATCACTCGCCGTACCACGCCATCCTCGCTGAATTTCCCGGATTGACGGGTCCCAGCGGACTGCCAAGCAAAGTGCAGCACGCCACCGTGCACTACATCCGGACCACTTCAGGCCCCCCGGTTTTCTGTCGCGCCCGTCGCCTTGCCCCGGACCGCATGTGCATAGCCAAAGCAGAGTACGAGGCCATGGTCCGCGAAGGAATCGCCCGCCGCTCTGACAATCCATGGGCCTCGCCACTCCACCTTGTTCCGAAGAAGACCGAAGGCTGGCGGCCCTGTGGGGATTACCGTGCCCTCAACGCGCGCACCATCCCAGACAGGTACCCCGTCCACCACATACAGGACTTCGCCCATCGCATTCATGGCTGCCACGTGTTCTCCGTGCTAGACCTGGTGAAGGCCTACACTCAGATACCCGTCAATCCGGATGACGTCCCGAAAACGGCAATCATCACTCCCTTTGGCTTGTTCGAGTTCCCCTTCATGAGCTTCGCCTGAGGAACGCTGGACAAACCTTTCAGCGCTTCATCGACAAAGTCATCCGCGGCCTCGACTTCTGCTTCGTCTATCTTGAAGACATATTGGTCTTTTCACGTGACGCCGACGAACACCACGGGCACCTTCGTCTGTTGCTCCAACGCCTCGACGACCACGGCCTACTCGTCAACGTCCAGAAGAGCACGCTCGGCGCTTCCACCGTCCATTTCCTCGGCCATGAAGTTTCGTCAGAGGGAACTCGACCTTTGCCTGAACGCATCTCTGACTTGCAGAAGTACCCTCAACCCACCACCACTAAAGACCTTCGCCGTTTCCTCGGCATGCTGAACTTTTATAGACGCTTACCGCACGCCGCCGACTACCAGGCGCCCCTCATGATGCCTTGGCTGGTCTACGAGGAAACCAACCCCTCACGTGCACACCGATGTTGGTGCAAATTTTCGAGGAATGCAAGGCTGCTCTCTGCACCGCCACGCTTCTCTCCCATCCCGTGCCTGACGCTCCCTTGGGACTCTTCACAGACGCCTCTGGTTCCGCCGTCGGCGCCGCCCTGATGCAACGCGTGGACAACATCTGGCACCCCTTGGCATTCTTTTCCAGGAAACTCTCAGCTCGGAAGGCGATAGTGCCCGGTTCACGGTGGCGGCAAGCCGCGGTGTCGTAGACCGTCGGCCGCCGCCGCCCGCGAGAGAGCTGTTCAAAGTGCACGGCAAGCTCCGCCGGCGAGGCATTCGCGCCTCCGAAAAACATGGCTGCACTTCCGAATCCAGTTGTTGATCACCTCGAAACTATAAAGCGGCCGCCGTGCGCTCAATAGCTTGTAAGCTCCGAACTGATGCTCCCATTCGCTTTATACTCATGTCCTTAAGCTTCGACAACACTGTGTTAGAATCGATTCGGCACCGTTTTCGAGAGCCATACTCAAATAATCGATGTTGTAGGCTTAGCGAATAGGCGATGGGCGCTTCCGGAATCTCGGAGGGCATGATTTACGCGTTTGCTAGTTGTTTCTAATCCTGGATAGCTGGCGCCACTTGTCCAGGCGCCAGCTTGGGGACACGTGATTTGGTTTAACGCTGCGCGTTTTTCAATACCAGGCAAACTAAAACGCTCTTTTAACTGCTGGAACGATGCCGGGCAACGACGCGGACGACATTCGCACTTTTAGCGTGAGAACCGCCGAGCAAGAAGCAAGCAGCTGGAAGCGTCCCGCAGCAGACGCGGACGACGGGAAAGCCGAAAGCAGTCGACGCGGCTCACCGATGGAACTCCTCCGTCGCTGATTGGCCACGTCGCTCTCCGGCAAACGGAAAACAGCACGAAAATGGGTCTCAGACCTATTCTCCGAACGGCAAAGAACGGCAGACGTGCGCGAACGAAACAACCCGCGCACGGCGGCCTGAGAACGGCAAACGGCAAACGGCGAGCCGCCGTGCCGCTACCGTGAACCAGCCATCATTTCCACCGAAGAAACCACGACCGCTGCCCCGACGAGTTCGCCAGCTTACTACAGAGAACTTCCGGCGATATACGAAGCAGTCCAACACTTCCGCCACGTTGTCGAAGCGCAGCACTGCACTATTTATACCGACCACAAACCTCTTACCTACGCCTTCTCTCAACGTCGCGACAAACTCCCGCCTGTATACAGCAGAACCAACTCTCGTTCATTGCACAGTTCACCACCGACATCCAACATGTCAGCGGGAAAGACAACGTGGTCGCCGACGCGCTTTCACGTGTAGCAGCCATCAGCTCGGTGCAGATAACAGCGGACGTCCTCGCCGAGGCTCAGACTACGGACGCCGAAATGCTGGAACTTCTCAAGGGCAGGTCCTCACTACAGCTACAAGAAGTCCCCATTCCAGGGTCGACAACCAGAATCTGTTGCGACATGTCGACAGGACGAAGCAGGCCCTATGTACCCCTGTCCCATCGCCGTGGTCTTTTCAACCAGCTCCACAACCTCAGCCATCCCGGCATACGCGCCTCTTCCACGCCTCGTGGCTGACCGCTATGTCTGGCCCTCCATGCAGCGGGATTGTCGCACCTGGGCGCGCTCCTGCATTCAGTGCCAACGCGCTAAAGTCACCAGGCACGTCACGTCACCACTCGGAACATTCCCTCAGCCCTCTGGTCGGTTTGAGCACGTCCACCTCGACATCATAGGACCCTTTCCCCCGGCTGGACCCTATCGCTACTGCCTCATCTTCTTGTTTTAGCGAGGAAGAGCAAAGATATGAAGCCAACCTGACCCTAACTTCATAACCAGGGCTGTGGCCCAGTGACTCGAAGCACCGTGTCGCACCCTGGTAGGCGGTGGGTTTGAGCCCTGGTGAGAATTGCCAACACCTTGAGTACGCGCGCCGAGCGCGTCACCCAGGTTTTCACCAGAGTGAGATCACACTAGCCGGTGGGAATGACGTCACACTTGCTCGGCCCATCTCGGCGGTCGAGACCTGAGAGTGTTGTCGTGAGCCGGACAAGGCTCCCAGAGATGGGGGGCATTGGATGGTCGCAGCCCGGCTCGTCTTGTCGACCGGGAAGTTACGGGCCGGGCTGCTATCCCACTGCAAATATCTCTTTTTATATTACGAAGCACTCCTTGACGAGCAAGCGGGTATTTATGTAACCGCCTCATTTGTGCGATTAGAGATGTGTTGGGCCAGATGGAATTCGCAACGCATTTCTTAAACGTCGCGCTGAACAGTTACCGCAGCCATTAGCTAGCCTCCTTAACTAGTCTATTTCTTCTGGTGAGGTTCTGGCTGATTGGCTTGAAGCTAGGGTTGTCCCTATACATCACGGGTCTCAAACACGCGGCCTGTGGACGTTTCGCTAGCGGCCTGCGGCTTCACAAGGATGAAGATGTTTGTGACTTTGCTAAATGGTACGAGCATTATTGCGATTACTGGCATATTGCGATTAATAATAACGCTTTTTTTTTCCGGGTAACCTGAAGACGTGGAACCGGGCTCAAGCATTTTTTTAAGACACACCACAGGGCCACCTTGTGTTGAAACATAGCCGTGGAACAAAAACCTCTAGATTTGAAAATCGGCGTCCAGATTTGAGTTATCCGGGTGATCTGTACTGAAGTGTTCCTTAAATCCGGATGCCAAATCCCCTTCAGAAATGATCCATATATGAATTATGGGAAATAAGTCCTTTCAAATGGCAGCGTTTGGGGTGACGTTTTATTCAAATCATCCCCTCCCCCCATCCGCTTCTACCTCTTTCAGTCCCCCGGCCCTTGCGGGACTAAATTTTGTGACTGCGGCCCGCTAGCTGAAGTGTGTTTTAGACTCCTGCTATACAAAAAAAAAAAAAAAAGAGATTGGTTACTGGTTTCGAACTACAGGCCAAATTTCTATTACCTATTCCTGTTGTAAACTGCTTGAAAATATGGTCGCTAATTGTATAAACAATTTTTTATCACATAGGAGAGTTCGGACATGCTATGAACATAGTTTTCGTAAATTATTGTGCACAATCGCCCTAGCTTATCACAAAGTGCGCATGATTTTTCAAATCTTTTGGATTTGGCAGGACAGGCTGTCGTACTGTTTTGGGACTTCTGCAAGACATTCGATAAAGCGTCACGCAGAAACGTGTACAAACTACAGCAAATATGACTACCAAGGTTTATTGCCCATTGGATAACTACTTACCTCTGTTATCGTGTACAGTTTACGCGTGCGCGATTACAGTGATGCAGTTTACTTGTGCAGTGCTACATGTCAGCGCTGATGTGCCCCCGGGAAGCGCACGGGGTTCGCTGCTGTTTATAATTTATGCGAATGACTTAGTCAATGTCGTGCCCCAGTATGTGCGCATTCGATTATTCGCGGATGACTGTATTTTGTTCAGAGAAATATCCTCTACATCCCATCAGAATGTATTACAGACAGCTCTTATGGCCATCGATGATCGGTGTGGAAGGTGGAATATGGTGCTGAATTAAGAGAAAACTGTTCTGTTACGCGCATAGGTCGGCAAAACTTGTGGAGCTCACTCAGACTCACTCACGAAATATATTTTGGGCTTAGGGCTTACTCAGACTCACCAAAATTTTTTTGAGCCGGACTCACTCGGACTCACACTCACGAAAATTCTCTTCAACCCAACTCACTCGGACTCAAACTCACCAAGACATTACTCACCCGGACTCACTCAGACTCAGACTCACGGCTCGATCTGAGTCTAAGTGAGTCCGAGTGAGTCGACTCATGAGTCCGTTGGCCTTGAATTAGCTTTTTGAACCATGGCGTCAACGCTCTTTAATACCAATATCTCACGTAATTGGTGATATTCTTGGCGCCTTTTGATCGAGTACCTTCGAATACGAGTTATGACTGCTCGCAAACCAGTAGGTGGTCAAGGCACCCTTTACGTAATTTGTGCCTCTGATCAGTAAATATTGAAATGGTGTATGAACCACACAGCTTTGGAACACGTTGACAGTAGACATGAGCATAAATGTGAATCCAGATAAGACTGACAGTGAGGCTGAAGATGAGTAGATTGCGCCGTAGGTCGGCAAAAAAAGGGGAACTCACTCAGACTCACTCAGAAAAAATATATCTTGCTCTTTGGACTCACTCGGACTCAGACACACCAAAATTTTCCAGACCCGAACTCACTCGGACTCACGCTCACGAAAATTTTCTTCAACCGGACTCACTCGGACTCAAACTCACCATAAGATTACTCACCCGGACTCACTCAGACTCCGGCTCACGGCTCGATCTGAGTCTGAGTGAGTCCGAGTGAGTCGACTCATGAGTGAGTTCGCCGACCCTTACGCGTTACAAAGAAGAAATATCCCGTCACATCTCCATACATCCTTCGTGATAGTGCAGTGGTGCAAGTAGATAAATATGAATATTTACGCATTACTGACCACAGAAACCTTACCTGGACGCCACACGTAACAGATATTTGCACTAAGGCGTTTCGCAAATTGTGGTTTTAAAAAAACAAAGTAAAAAAAAAAAACGCTCCCTTTGCATAAACCTTCTGGCTTATAAAAGTTTCATTCTATCTGAACTATGCGGCAGTCATATGGGAGCCTTTTACAAGAAAGAATATTATGATTCCTTGAAAAGGTGCAACGTAAGGCAATACGATTTATTATTAATAAGTATCGAACACTCAACTCACCTTGTACATTTATGGCGTTACATTTCATTTCTTTGTTAGAAATAAAGAAAGAAAGGTGAGCCGTTTAACGTTTCTTTACAAAACTATGTGGGGAAAAGTCGCACTAAACGTACCATGCTGTGTCAAACCGGTTAAGATAACCTGTCGTAAACATGGTCGATCATTAGCACCCATATATTTGCACGAACTAATGCTTACAAACACAGCTATTTTCCTAAAACAGATACCGAGTGGAATTCATTTTCGCAGCTGAGGATTTCGCTACAAAAAAATTGTCTTTGGTGTTTTGTGTTGAAACAAATTTTACTCTTATTTGTGTTTCACAGACATGCGGTCTCTTTTAGCGTATGGATGAGTGTTTAATGTAACCAATTTGTTTTCTTATTTCTAATTGCTGTTAAGATTTACTTGATGTTTCTTTTGCCCTCTTGCTTGAAGGAAAATGTTGGTCTGAAGTATGTTTTAATAAATGAAATAATAAGTTCACACTATAGCCATGTAAAGCTTAAGAAACAGCGAAGCTGCTGGATCATTAGCCAAGAAGGCCACGTTAAGTCCCTATAGGTACCTAACGTGGCCTTCTTGGTTGATTCTATAGGTCTCTCCTTGGCGTAGACAAAGTATAGTCGAACCACATCCTGATACAGACCGCGCAAAGATGTCCGAACTCCAGCGCCAGAACTAACGTGCAAACCTGGCTGTGGCACCCCCGGTAGAAGCGCGGGCCTTTCGTCGCGCGTGCTCGGCTCGCGCGGCGGGCAAACTCGGCGCGGCGGCTGCGCGGACTGTCTCAGTCGGTGGGCGCGGATGATAAGCAACGGCGCGGAGGGTTTTTTGCGGACACCTGACGTTCTTCCTCGAGCTCTGAGAGCTTCGCTTTTGTTAAATAAATTGTCTAGCTGAACGCAGTGCGCGTGCTTTCGCTCTCTCCCCCTCTTAGGTGACTAGGGGGGGGGGGGCGTCACCCCCCTCGTGCGCACGCCTATGTTAAGGGACCCTGTGAGTATTTCAAGTACACGGTCCACAAGCATTTTTAATTGCAGGTCGTGGACTCGCTGGGTGGGTAGGGGGAGATGGTGTAGAACACCTTTATGAAGAGAGCGGCCAACAGAGCCACCTTTTTGGCGACGGTATGCCCTGGGCATACCGTCGCCCAGGGCACCAAGCTTGAAAAGAAATGGCACCAAGATCGCGCAGAGCATTAATGACGAAACCTTCTGCAACTCGAGATGAATATAAACCCGAGCACCCGGCTTTCGCGAAGTTCAACAATGTTCCGTACAGTTATACGGTGCATGAACGACAGTGGAAAACGACCAGAAATAATCTCTGTTTTCGGTGAGGACATCGTACAATAATCGATGCAAGCGGGCTTTCACGACACACCAAAATAAACTAATCGAGTTTGTAACATTTGATAAACAACACAATCGTCAGTTGAGCGTTTATGTGATGAAACTTCAACACAGCACCCGTTCTGTCACGCGGCTGCGTCAAGGGCTCACAGGCATGCGTAGCCACGAAATCACTTCACCTTTCCCATCGCTACGAGACATCTACATATTCTCAGACCTGGTCAGGGGCTCTTCAAAGCCAGAGAATCATCGCACCACACAGGTAGACACGAACGCGCATAGGAAACCAGTGAGAGCAAGACTAAGGTGGCACGAGCAAGCGAAAGAAACCAGCAAGTGGCTCTCTCTTTCTCTCTCTGCATTATTTACGTTGCGAAGAATTACTGTGACAAGCGACGCACGCGGAAAGGTAACCTAGACATTGGAAAGTCATTTCAGATCAAAGAGACTCCATGGCATGCGTAACCACAAAATCTCTTGACCTGTCCCATCGCTGAAAGGTATCTTCTTGTGGTATCTTCTTGTTTTAGCGAGGAAGAGCAAAGATATAAACCCCGCATAACACTACCTACATAACCAGGGCTGTGGCCCAGTGACTCGAAGCACTGTGTCGCACCCTGGTAGGCGGTGGGTTTGAGCCCTGGTGAGAATTGCCAACACCTGGAGTACGCGCGCCGAGCGCATCACCCAGGTTTTCACCAGAGTGAGATCACACTAGCCGGTGGAATGACGTCACACTTGCTCGGCCATCTCGGCGGTCGAGACCTGAGAGTGTTGTCGTGAGCCGGACGAGGCTCCCAGGGATGGGGGGCATTGGATGGTCGCAGCCCGGCGCGTCTTGTCGACCGGGAAGTTTCGGGCCGGGCTGCTATCCCACTGCAAATACCTCTTTTTATATGACGAAGCACTCCTTGACCAGCAAAAAAACTTTCCCATCTCCCGCTAAAGGGAACCATGTGTGGATGCGAAGCAGCGGGGAGATGGCTGGCTTGAGCGGGAGAAACGTCGCCGCTCCCGATCGCTCATTGCCGCGCTGCACAGGAGAGAGAATGAGGCGCGTGCGCTCCGTCATTTTCATACCGCGGAACTACCGTGGCGCCCCCAGCGGAGTGTCAGGAGGGACAGACAAAGCCTCCACAAGCGCATGCAAGCAGGATCAAGGAATTGGAGTCAACGTGGGCGACAGACACCACTGGCAGTGCGTGTTATTCTTTGCTTGCACCCACCACTTGCGTAGCCATTGCTAAGAGGCCACTCTCTGCTCTCGGAATTTTGGTGACTCTGGTGACTGTAGTGGTGGTTGACGGCTTTATAGTACTACAGTGTTCTGGTTCGCATAGTGGGTGCTTCCCTACTTCATGATAAGTGACCGGACGCGGGACGCGGGACGGACACACGTCCGGTACTTGGTATACGCCAAAGCTTTCATAGGAATGCACGAGGCCGTGACAAACCTAAATCATAGGTGTCGACATGAATAACATGGCGCGCCTCTCACGAACACCCGACCGCAAAGGTTTTGCGGGACGTGGGCTCCGCCGCAAGTAGGAATTTCTTCTGTTAATAAACGACGCTGCTATAATCTGGCGCGTAACTCTAAACATGGCAATCAACTACTACGCGATGTAGCATGTGCTAAGAGGTGATGTTCCGAGACAATTAAGGAATCTAGGTTTTGCTAAATTTCGCGTCCCGCAGATTTTTGCAGTTGGGTGTACGGCATGATAAATCGTAATCCGTGTTTGTCATACATGCGATGGAATGTTAATATTTATATTCAATATGATATGTGGGATCTGCCGAATTTTTGTTTCATAGTCATTGTTTTTTTTGGTGAGTACGTCAAAAAAAAAAATTGGGGAATGCACTGGTGGTGCGGAGACTGAGGAAGTAGCGAAGGTGGCGGTGTTGCCCTCCTATTTTTCCTCCTCCTCACTCTTAATCAGACTTATTGCATGCCACGCCGATCAAACCGGCGCACGTGTTTTGGGAGCGAGGCAGAGGATGAAGAAGAGGACAAGGAGGAACAAAAGGACGAAGAGGGTGCGTGCCGCTTGATGATGATGATAGTTTTCTCAGGTCACGCCACGCGGCGAAACGAGCAACTCAGCAGCTCCGCTGTAACAGTCCGCGTAAAGCAAAGGAAAGTCCTTTGGATTCAACCCCCCAGATGTGACGCATTACAAAGAAAGGCAATGTTTGCAGTGGAATAGCAGCCCCGCCCTTAACATGTCTATTTTAGATGCGAAGCATCTTATGCTCGGGGCTCTGTCCGTCCCGCGTCCCCCCGTCCCGCGTCCCCCCGTCCCGCGTCCCCCGTCCCGCGTCCCCCCGTCCCGCGTCCCGTGTCCCGCGTCCGGCCACTTTCATGAAGTAGGGAAGCAGCCATTATGCGAACCAGAACACTGTAGTAATATGAAGGCCGTCAACCCTGCTACAATCATCAGAGTCATGGCCGAGAGCACAGAGAGGCTGCTTAGTAATGGCTAGGCAGGTGGTGTCTGTCGCCCAGGTTGACCCCATTCCTTGAGTCATGGCCGAGAGCACAGAGAGGCTGCTCAGCAATGGCTAGGCAGGTGGTGTCTGTCGCCCAGGTTGACCCCCATTCCTTGATCTTGCTTGCATGTGTTTGGAGGGGGGCTTAGTCCGTCCCTCCTTCCCACACCACCACAACGCATGCGCGTCCCCTCCCCCTCTCCCCCTACGCTCACCCCCTTTCTCTCCTCTAGGAATCCTCTACTCTACGGAGCGGCCCCCGCGTCCCACACCCCCCACAGCGCATTCGCGTCCCCCTCCCCTATGCTCTCGTACGCTCACCCCCCTTCCTCTACTCTTGGAATCATCTTGGAATACTCTACGGAGCGGCTCCGGCGTCCCACATACCCCACAGCGCATGCGCGTCCTCTCCCCCTCTCTCCTCTAGGAATCCTCTACTCTACGGAGCGGCTCCCGTGTCCCACACCCCCACAGCGCATGCACGTACCCTGCCCCCTCTCTCTCCTCTCCTACGCTTCACCCTGCCCTTTCCTCTAGGAATCCTCTACGGAGCGGCGCGCACGACAGGTGGTGTGACAGCTGCATACTCCGCTGTGGGCACCACGGTAGTTCCGCGGTATGAAAATGACGGAGCGCGCGCGCCTCATTCTCTCTCCTGTGCAGCGCCGCGATGAGCACCCGGGCCGCTGCCGCGAATCGGGAGCGGCGACGTTTCTCCCGCTCAAGCTAGCCATCTCCCCGCTGCTTCGCATCCACACATGGTTCCCTTTAGCGGGAGGTGGGGAAGATTTTTAGAAGTCGCGGACGCTCAAATTTCGGTCCATAAGCTACTCGAGCAAGGCTGTGGCCATCCACGGCTCCTCGTCAGGAAAGCTTGCCCGACTGTAGACAGAGCACTGAGATGTCGGTCACCGAGATGGCCAAGGTAGTGTGACGCCGACCGGCTAGTGGGTTCGAACTCTTGCAAGAACCTGGAGTATGCTCTCTGCACGTTTCCTCCAGATGCTGAGAACTCTCACCAGGACTTGAATCCACCGCTACCAGGGTGTGATCCGATGTTTCGAGACACTGGGCCACAACTATGGTTGTATGGTTCGGGTATAGCGTTCGTGGACGCAGTCATATTGCCTAGCGGGTGGGGACCATTGTACGTCTGGCAACCCACTGGCTTGTGCGAAACTCTGCGTTTGCGTGGCAGGTATACGTGCGGCTGCATGTGGCGGTCGTTTTTAGGGGCGAAACACCTTAGGGTCTAAGCTTGTCCGTTGTCCATTGTCCGACGATGATGATGAAGAATAAGCGCGTTAGCACATGCAAAGTACCCGATGACGCTGATGACGATGTAGAATAAGCGTGTTCCAGAGCATACATTCTCTTTCTGCCATGGATGAAAGCGAACGTGAACGCGCTCTCACCCGCGAAAGGCAAAGCGGCAACGCCGACAACAAGCTGCTACTCCGGAGGGGCGAGTGCGCGGCATGCGGCGGCTCAACGTCTACGCATACAGCAAGCTACCCCGGCGGTGAGAGATCGGGAAGCAGCAGCAAAGCGGCAACACCGACAACAAGCGGCTACCCCGGGGTTGAGAGTTCGGGAAGCGGCGGCTCAACGGCAAAAACACATTGTATATACTGTACACACGCGTTGTCACTCATTTACATGCGCGAGTGGGCAATGTCACGGGTGATCTTCGGTAAGAACGATCCCCAGTGCTTCGCCCACTCGTCATGATTCACTTCGTGGAGATGCGTGGATTTTTTTAAAGACGTCTTTCTTGGGATACTTCGACGCAGAAATTTTGGTCTGGCTGTCTGTCTGTCCGACGTCCCCTGATTCAACCACTCGGCAAAGTTTAACCACTTTCTGAACGCCCAGCCATCTTGAACTGGTGTTTGCGTTCATACTTGTGAACATTTTTGATTAAAAAGGAAATACTACGCATATCTGAGGCGCAACATTAATATGTAAGTATCAGGTCGTGTGTTTCTTTATTAGAAAATACATAGATACGTAATTCTAAAGACCCGAGTGTTTTTTAGGTTGCGCTAAATATGCGACGCTGTGCGCGATCTGCGACGCTCTGCAAGAAAAATCGATGTGATGCGAAGCAGCCAGCAAGGAGCAAATCATGCTGTACATAATATGCATGTCGTTATTTACATGTTAGGACCTGTCATTTGTGTTCGTCAAACAGTCACGTCGCGAAATACAAATTTTGGTGTATATCAATCTTGCGAATTGGATGCAAGCGCACCACGAGCGTGGCATGTAAGTGGCATTATAGATGACATGCATGCCAAGATTTACATGTTACCACCTGCTACTTATGTTCGCTTAATTTTTCACCTCAAATCACAGCGAGACGCGAGACCAATCTGCCTCCATTTCGCATGCGTTCGTATTCTCGCGCTCTGCGCATCGTGCAGACGCCATCCGCGTTCCAGCGTTTAAATTGACGGACAATTTGTCAATTCCAAAGTGTGTTCCTCGAACGCCTGTGCCCACTGAGACGGGGTCGGTCAGAATGAAACATGATGCGCGCGTCTCCCTCCTTGCATGATTAGAGACGCTGGGCAATGCGACGTTACGCAAGCAAAGCGCGAGCGCTTTAGAGTCCAACGCGACCGGCGTCCGTTTGCGCGCCCCGGCGCCCACCTGGCACTGTGCCAGGGCACGGCTGGAGGGACGGATGGACGGACGGGCGGACGCGAGCATGAGACATTAAAGGCTTTCACCTTAAAATTTGGTGTATATCAAGCTGGCGAAACGGCCGCAAGAGTGTCGTGAGCGTGGCATGCAAGTCATGTTGCACATGACATGTCATGATTTGCATATTACCACTTGTCATTTATCCTTGTCATACAATCACGTCGCTGAATACCATATTTGGTGTATATCAAGCTAGCGAAACGACCACGGGAGTACCATGAGTGTGGCATGCAAGTCATGTTGCGCATGACATGTCATGGTTTCCATATTAAAACGTCATTTATGCCCGTCATACAGTCACGTCCCTAAATACGAAGTTTGTTGCATATCAAGCTAGCGAAACGGTCACGAGAGTGTCATGAGCGTGCCATGCAAGTCATGTTGCACATGATATGTCACGATTTCCGTATTACCACTTGGCAATTATGTTCGTCATACAGTCACGTCAGTCAATACCTAATTTGGTGTATATCAAGCTAGCGAAACGGCTGTCAGCGCGCCATGAGCGTGGCATGTAAATCATGTTGTATATGACATGCAGGTCATGATTTTCATATTACCCCCTGTCATTTATGCTAGTCATACAGTCACGTACCTCAATACCAAACTTGGTGTATATCAAGCTAGCGAAACGGCCACGAGAGTGTCATGAGCGTGGCATGCAAGTCATGTTGCACATGACATGTCATGATTTCCATATTACCACTTGGCATTTATGTTCGTCATACAGTCACGTCACGTAATACCAAATTTGGTGTATATCAAGCTAGCGAAACGGCCGTCAGCGCGCCATGAGCGTGGCATGTAAATCATGTTGTACATGACATGCACGTCATTATTTGCATATTACCACCTGTCATTTATGTTCGTCATACAGTCACGTCACTCAATCCCAAATTTGGTGTATATCAAGCTAACGAAACGGCCGCGAGCGCGCCATGAGCGTGGCATGTAAATCATACTTTTCATGAAAAGTTATTCATGATTTTCATGATATGACCAGCCATTTATGTTCGTCATACAGTCATGTTATGCCATGCCAAATTTGGTATAAATCCCATTAACGATAGGGCCAGGAGAGCCCAAAGTCGTAGGCGGCTAGATAGATAGATAGATAGATAGATACGCTCAAAGTCGCCGAAGTTCGCTAAGAAATGCTTCGCATTTAAAAGCCATGTGCCGACGAGAAGGTGCTGCCGCTGGCAGTGGCCCTTGGTTCAGGCACAAGCTCATGTTTTTCGATGGCGTATATCTGGTGCAGCGCCTCTGTTTCATCAATGCCAGACCGATTCAACATAGAGTAGGCGCTGTCTGAGGCAAGGCAAAACATAGTAGTATGGCCGGCACACTACTATCGTCTTTCGACGACATTTGCAGCGAAGCACGCAGATGCACGGCCAATTTTTTGTTCTTTTTTTTTCCTGTGAAGGAAGGCAGTCAATGTTCGAAACTGGGACTTTTTAGAACCTAAGCTCCTGCATTGAGCGGCGTCGTCGTCATCGTCGTCGCTATTGCTGTTGCCGTCGCCGTCAGTGGCTTAACCGACAGACATGAAAAAGTGAACGATATACATGAAAAAAAAAGATGCCAAAAAATATACCGAGGATCGAATGGGATTCGAACGCGGGCCCTCTGCGTGGCAGTCTAGTCTTCTATCCCAGAGCGACGCAAGGGCTAGAAATTGATTTGCAAAAGGACCCCGTACAGGCGTCATGTCGGACAAGGAATCACGTTAAATTCTGGTAGTACAGTGTGGTAGAAGGGTAAAATAACAATCAGTTATCCCACAATACTAGTTGTGCAACGAGTGTGTGGTTTAATGGCCATAATTCTTCATCGTCGTCAGCCACATGCAGCATCAACAAAGTATACATAATGCCTTCAAGATGTGTAATGGGTACCTCGCTTTTCCGCAAAGCACGAATAATACCGTAGAGGGTGCTGTCCTACTTCACAAATTATGATTTATGGCGTAGTTGACACCTTGCGGAAATACAGAACTTCAAACACAGCTGGCCTTGCCCCAACACAAAGCTTCGCTTAGAATTCGCATCAGGCAGTATCATAATCGTCTTTGAATAATCTATTCTGTAGATAAAGAAAGAAGCTATACAGGGTGTTTCAAGAAATGTGTCCAATATCTTTTAAAAATCAGGAAAATACGGTATTTGCTCCCTGTTTTCACAATTGCTTTATCTGTAGCGGCAGGCATCTTAGGATGGATTGAAGACATAATTTGGGACAGTAATTAAGAAAGTTAAATAAAATTAACTTGTTAATTAGCGGAGTTTGGCGGTCAATTCAGATGAGAAAATTGAAGTCCTTCATGCGAAGAACCTATTGCAGTTTTGAGATTTCGAAAAAGTGGCCTTTAGTAGTAATTGCGAGGTAATGAAATTCTCCCAAATTCAGCGGCGAAACCGCAACCGAAACGCAGAAGAGCACAACTGCCATATTCGTCTGAGACATCCTGAATGTGTGAGCGCCGTTATACAACGCACAATGCATGGGTTCGAGTTCGATTAACTCGGTAAAGCTTTTTTTAAAGATGGAATTGCTTTTCGCGGACATACTGCTCGACACCCATTTCCTAGATGGGGCAGGTGCGCAAGCGCACGAAAACAGGGACAACTACACCTTCACATACCCTAAAATAGAAGTGTTCTGGCATTGCCAGCTGGCATGCGCCTATGTTCAGTGACACATGCCAGTAAGTGAGCTGCGAAAAAGCATCACAACTGCACCATCTTTTGATGCCAGCAATGTTTCCATGCTTCCCACACTGTGGAAGGAATTACGATGCTTTCACTCAGGGAGTACTGCAAAATATGGACCCCTATTCAGAAAAAATGATATGCACAAAATGGAGTCCATACAGACTAAACCTGTACGTTGTTTTTATAACGTAGATATATGGACAGATATTTTTCTCCTCTTTAAACCAATGTAGTGCTCACTTGGACCTCTTGTCAACAGGTCGCCACAATAAAGTTTAAACGTTCTGCAGTGTGGCACGCTTAACTTAGAGAAATGTATTACGGCCCCTTATTTTTCGCCCTCTCACAGACTCGCACAGAGCTCTCAGAGATTCTCACCAGCCAACAAGCTCATACAAACAAAATATTTCAATATTTCAAAATCGAATTTCAATGTTGAAATACAGTTATATTCCTTAGGACATTTAGCCCTGGTATTTGTTACTTGTAGTGCATTGCGATTTTTTCATTCTCTCTATGCAATTTATCTGTGATGTAAGATTCCAACTCCTGCAATGGACTTTGTGGAGCTGCAGTTTATAAAAATAAATGAAACAAATGCCGGTTGCCCTGGCGGTTACGATGACACTGACGTCGCTCAGCGCAGCATCGGGCACTCTAAAAGAAGGCGAAGCGCGGTCGCGAGAGGAGGAGACGAGAGATGTAACCGAGAAGGAAGGAAGGAATACAAAAGGGAGAAGGCAGGGAGGTTAACTCGACAGCAGTCTGGTTGGCTACCCTACGCCGGGCGAAAAGGGAAAGGGGAGTAGAAAGATGAGAGAGACCGAGAGAAAGGAAGCGCAAGAAGATAAAGTGGCTGACTGGGCTAGTTGGTTGTGCATACTTAAGGTTAACAGCGCGAAAATAACACACGGCGGACATGAAAAAGATGGGACAAGCACTGACTTCCAACTGAAATTTTGTTGACAAGAACGCTCCTATATATACCTGAGTGAACAGTAAAAAAGAGTGAAAAAAAAAATGCCCCCCACCTCCCCCGAAGGGAATCGTGAGGAAATGCGAATGCATTTCGCGCGCGCTTCACTCCATTTATATATGGTGGTTGTGGTTCGAAGAAGGAAAAGGCGCCTAATTTCTGCAGCCCGGTCGGGAGCACGGCGCAGCGCCTGTATTTTTTTTATTTTTTTTATTTTTTTTAATTACACACACACACATATACATATATATATGGCACGCATATATATATATATATATATATATATATATATATATATATATATATATATATATATATATATATATATATATATATATATATATATATATATATATATATATATATATATATATATATATATATATATGCGTGCCAGCGAGCGGACGGGAGAGTGGGGCGCAGGGAGGAGAGAGAGCGAACGGCGAGAGAAGGAGCGGCGAAGCACTGCACCTACCCTCTCCTACAGTCTCTCGCACCACATGCTCCGGTTGCTAGGGGAGCGAGGATAAGCGCGCGCGCCCGCAGCTGTTGCTATGGGAGAGGGAGTGAGAGCGGAGAGATAACACCTGCCGGCGCGCGGCCGCCGCCGCGGACAACGCCGGACAACGCCGCACAACGCCGGATGCCTGACATAGCCCGACTAAGAAATGCATTAGCATTTAAAAAGATGCAAAGATACACGCCAATAACGTTCGTTATGGCAAAGAAGGCTTCCTGGCGCTACACGTGAGCACGTGTGGGTTCACTCCGCAGTTTGAAAGGACCACAGTTCTGGATACGATTAAAGAAGAGCACGCGCGCATAATCTGTGAGGCTGCTCAGATGGCGCGTGAAAGGAGCACGTGCGTAAGCAAGCCATCAGTTGCACTGTCAGACAGGGAGCTGTGCTTTTTGGCATGCGAGAGTCGGCGTAGCAGGCTCAGTGAATGTTGATGTTTAGTTGTTTCGTATCCTTTGCATCTTTTTTCACTGTTTTTTACTGTTCACTCAGGTATATATAAGAGCCTTCTTGTCAATAAAATTTCAGTTGGAAGTCGGCGCTTGTCCCGTCTTTTCCCTGTCCGCGGTGTGTTATTTTCGCGCTGTTTACCTTAAGCAAGAAGATGAAGAAGAAGAAAAAGACAGGAAATGATCAACAAATACGCTGACACTTATGTGGCGTCGGCACTGCGCAATAGTCACAGACGTTCACAAAGGCCCGTTGTCCTTAAGAAACGCAATAGCGCTTTAACTGTCTTGTTGGCCGACGAGCGATGGGGACGGCGCTCCAGCAGCATCTGCACGGAGAGCGGCCGATCGTCCAGTCGTCGCATCACATCAGAAAGCGTTCGTCTTTCAGAGGCGAATCGGGTTCAGCGGCATGACAGATGATGAATGTCTTCCTCGGTACCGCAGACCTCGCATGCCGAACTGTCGGCCACTCCAATTAATGTCGTGTATGCTTTCGTAAAGGCCAGCCCAACCAAAGCCGACAAAGAAGTGAGGCTTCACGCCGACGAAGTCCGGCTGGAGGTCGGAGTTTCAGCGTTGGGTTGATTTAGGTGTAGTCGAGTGTGTCTTATGCTTATGTAAGACTGGCCACGTTACTGGGCGGTCGGCACCCGCACCTGTGTCTTGGTGACCAGCTGAGCTCGGATAGACCTGCCACGCACTAGCTGGTCCTGATCGTGCGTCTCTGACCTGTTCCTACTGCGAGATGTCCTGTGCCCGCGGACACGTGGAGCTGTTAGGCTACGGGCGCGATCTCTGGTGGAGGTGTCCGGCTGGGACGCGGCTTCGGCGGCGGTGCCTCCACTTCAACCAGCAGCCTTGTGTGAGGAATTTATTTGGCGTGACACAAATTTTAATTAATTGATGACTAAAAAAGGAAGGTCCACAACGTGCGTGAAACAACTTCGATCGCGAGCCTACATCTCTTTCTGTATCCTTGTTTCCAGCCTTTCGCTCGCATTTCGCTAACACTTGGGAGGCTATTCCACCGATTCATAGATGTGCTTCCACATCAAGACCTCTCAACCATCCCAGACCATGGGGAGAACAGGGCTCGTGCCTCGTCTATTCGCAATAATTTGCATCTTTTCCATTATGACTTTGCCTTCGAGGTTGGATAGTGCGTGGTTATTTGGGTTTCAGTCAGTGTAATGTTTATTAGAGCGATGAATTGGGCTAGTTGGTAGTGGTTCACAATTTCTTGTTGCGATGCGAATGACGAGAGGAGGATGAGACAGGGACTACAGGACCGGTGGTGCTCCAGAAATCATGAAACAGTGTAATGTGTGCTCGTTCCCAGTGTCTATAATACACGTTGTGTGCAAATGCCCTTGTCATTTCATGGGGGGTCTGTGGCGGTGTCTCGGACATGCATTGATTAAGAGCCTGCATGCTGTAAAACTTAAAAAAGCAATAAGTATCTGTCTCTGTATGTAGCATAAATGCACGTCTAGAAAAATATTTTGCATTAGGGGGGCCCCGGCCAGCTCCTCAATTTTTTTGCCAATATTCTGCGGGAGCGACAACTTGTCAATGTCTACTAATGGTCGCGCTAATCAATGTCTCACGGATGTTGTTTTTTTCCTCAGACGAATCGAATAATTATGCTGCTCAACATCATGTAATTGTAAGGCTTTGTTCCTGTTTCTTCCACAAGTATTTTGCTTCATATTTTTGACGAATCGACACCCGCATTGTGTCGCAGGAAAACTAGGTTTTTTGTATTGTGTACGGCTTGTGGCCACTATTACACTTTGCATTAGATGGCTTCCGAGGAAGTTTTATATCGGGGCTTAATTTTCGATAGATGTTCGGATGCTCTGGAATCCGTAAGTCATCTCGAAGGTGCCTGTGACAGCAAGATATTAAGTATGCGTTTTAATGCACGCCATGATAAGCTCTATAATGAAATATTACGGCAAACAGTGCGTAGGCGGTCAAGGGAATGTCTAGAAATTTCGCCAAATAGAGGGAAACAAGTTTGTAAAGAATATCTGGCATTGCGTGGCATGTATATGTTTTTTAAAATTCATAACAACCATGCCAGTTAGAACGTTCTCGTATGTGTGCAGTGAGGAGGAATCAAGAAACATTGTTGGCAGAGTTGTCAACAACAGCCTTTTTTATAACTTTCTTTTATTGAAAGAGAACCGGGGTCTACTATCACAGCGAGTATTTTATTCCTGGATTCCTTGGAGCAAGTCCTTGCAAGCCTTTTTTAACATATCGGATTCCGTTCCAGTTTTAGACAACTGCAGAGGAACCGAACTAAAATATTTCTCGGTTGTGACAGCCTGCGTGTGCGCTGTGAACGCTAATATGTGCGCGCGTATGACTTGTTCTCTCTTTCCTTTTTTCTTTCTGTCTTCTTTTTCTCCACTTCCCCCTCCCCCCGCGTAGGGTAGCAAACCGGGTACAACCTGGTTAACATCCCTGCCTTTCCTTTGCCTTTCTCTCTCTCTCTTTATTTTCCAAAGAGAAGGTCCTCGGTTCGTGGCTCTACGTGTCTCAGGCCAGCAAAGCGACGCGAGCATTGCTACGTTTTTGAAAATCGACCGGGCTAAGCGACTGCTTGTAGGCGTGCAATAGACAGGTGCACTGTACCCTGGTGGTGCTTTCTTTCCTCTCTCTTTCCTTTAATCCATTCGTCCCTTCCCCCCAGTGCAGGGTAGCAAAGTGGACGCGCGTCTGGTTGACCTCCCTGCCTTTCATTCCTTCCCCTCCTCCTCCTCTCTGGTGCAGTGGCCAGCTTCATATTCACTTCTTCTGAAGTGGGTTTAATTGTTGAATTAAACACTGACATTCCTCAGAACTAACTCGCCCGAAGCAAGTGTGTCAGTGTACGTCTCAGTTTACTCTTGCACACAGAGCTGACGAGACGGATTCCATAAAGAGTGAAAATGGCATAGAATAGTCTCTTTTGGTAGCTGCTGTTCGGCATCTGCTTAGTCAACCCTGCTGAGGAAAATAAGAACACAATCAGCCTACATTCGTACATGGTTATTTAAATTGGGGGCGCTCCTTTACCGCTGTGCAGTGGATGGAATGAAGTTTAGAAGCTTTCTTTCTGAGAAATCCGTATGGATTTCCTTGTGGCTTTGTGCTACAAATGGGTGGTTGTCCACTTTCCCTTTATGGAATGAAGTTGCAGATATGCATCACGGCATCTGGTCGTGTAAGCGTTTTCGCTCCGAAATAGGAAGACAATTGGGCAGTGTGAAAAAAAGACTGTTTCCCCCACGGATACCGCGAAGACATTGTTGGTTCCCGCAGGTATGCAGTTAATTCGTAAGTAAGTGGCTACTATACTTTCACTTTTTCTACGAGAGACAGGTTTAACTGATGTATGGGAAGAGATACTACATGGAAAGAGTCGCCGAGGCGGAGCAATTGGCAGCCATATCTGCCCGGGTAACCCCTCCTATGGCCCCAGCAGCACCACCACTACCATTACCACCATCTTGTGCATTGGGAGTGATTGGCTGAACGGTAACTTTTGAGGGTGCATGCCAATACACGTCGTTGAGCCTTGTATGATGGGCAGTGGCATAGAATGTGCTCCAGCGTCTCCTCGCAGGCGCAAAAGTCGCATGCCGCACTGCTGGCCATTCCAATGAGAAACGAATACGCATTCGTGAATGCAACGCCCAACCACATGCGACACAGTAAGGTTGCATCGCGTCGTGAGAGCTCGGATGGCAAACGTCGGATCCGTCACCTGGATCCAAGACCACTGACCGAAAAGAAGATCCTGGGACCTTGGCCTACGGTTTCGCATATGCGCAAGGCCACGAAAGCACTCTTATGCTTCTTGAGGACCACCGGACTTCACGAGCGCCTGTGAACGAACACCGCGAGTTCGTGTTGTGTAGTGTCAAGCTAACTGTACAGCCATCTCTTTCTCAATCTTCTTCTTTCTTCTCTATCCTTTCCTTTCTATTATTCCCCCCTTTCCCCACCCCACGTGTAGGGTAGCCAACCGAGCCAAAGCTTGGTTAACCTCCCTGCCTTTCCTCTTCGTTTCTCTCTCTCTCTCTTTTGAGGGTGCATGCATGCATGTTTACACTGATGGCTCCACTAATTCCAACAGCTCTACTGGAACAGTGGTTGTTTCATCTGGTAACGTATTGTTGCAATTCAAGTTTTCTCACATTACGACTTCGACAGCAGCGGAACTCGCTGCGCTTCAAGGTGCGGTCAAGTACATTCTACAGCAGCCACCTAATCAATAGGCCATCTTTTGTGACTTGAGGTCAGCCTTACAAACACTACGCTTTGCTTTACGGCACGGATTACACGAACAGTCGGTGTATGAGATAATGCACCACTACCACCAAGCGCTCGAAGAAGGACATACTATATTTCAATGGTTGCCGAGTCATTGCGGAATTGTCGGCAATGACCACACGGATGAAGCTGCACGATCGGCTCATGACCAAGGTCTGCGGACACCCATACCACTCTTGAGAACGGACGCCGCGTGGCGACTGCAATCACATGGTCGCTGTATCACGCTCCTACAGTGGTATACGCAGGGTTTTTCCAACGCACGCCTGCATTATATTGACCCAAATTTGCAACTTCGTTTGCCATCCGCGCTCTCACGACGCGATACAACCTTACTGTGTCGCTTGTGGTTGGGCGTGGCATTCACGAATGCGTATTCGTATATCATTGGAAAGGCCAGCAGTGCGGCATGCGACTTTTGCGCCTGCGAGGAGACGCTGGAGCACATTCTATGCCACTGCCCATTATAGCAGACTCAACGACGTGTATTGGGAGCCAAGCTCCGTCACCTGGATCGAAGTCCACTTACAAAAAATATTACACCATCTCCCGCTAAAGGGAACCATGTCTAGATGCGAAGCAGCGGGCGCTAACGCTTGCACTGGCGGCGGCGTTGACGCTGGCGCTCATCGCGGCGTTGCGCTGGAGAGAAACCTGGGGAGGCGCAAAGCACGCAGTGATGGACCGGTGTTTCCTACTGGAACATGCCAATCGCTGCTAATGGGCAATGAGAGACAGAAGACTCCGATTGGACACAGAGACCCGCAGTCCGCTTTTAGTTAACGCGCACGCTGCGAATTTTTATTGTTCAACAACGCACAGGAGAAATCTTCCACTGGCACCACCTTGCAGGTCAAGATCCAGTGCCATATATACGGGGTGGCCAGTGAACGGTTGTGCAGCGCGAGCAGTCGGTTTTTTCAGTCAAGAAACTCGCTAGCAGACGCTGCCTGCGTCGGCGTTGAACGGTTGTGCAGCGCGAGCAGTCGGTTTTTTAAATGCGAAGCATTTCTTAGCGAACTTCGGCGACTTTGAGCGTATCTATCTATCTATCTATCTATCTAGCCGCCTACGACTTTGGGCTCTCCTGGCCGTATCGTTAATGGGATTTATACCAAATTTGGTATGCCATAACATGACTGTATGACGAACATAAATGGCTGGTCATATCATGAAAATCATGACTAACTTGTCATGAAAAGTATGATTTACATGCCACGCTCATGGCCGGCTCGCGGCCGTTTCGTTAGCTTGATATACACCAAATTTGGGATTGAGTGACGTGACTGTATGAGGAACATAAATGACAGGTGGTAATATGCAGATAATGACGTGCATGTCATGTACAACATGATTTACATGCCACGCTCATGGCGCGCTGACGGCCCTTTTGCTTGCTTGATATACACCAAAATTGGTATTTCGTGACGTGACTGTATGACGAACATAAATGCCAAGTGGTAATATGAAAATCATGACATGTCATGTGCAACATGACTTGCATGCCACGCTCATGACACTCTCGTGGCCGTTTCGCTAGCTTGAAATACACTAAGTTTGGTATTGAGGGACGTGACTGTACGACGAGCATAAATGACAGGTGGTAATATGAAAATCATGACCTGCATGTCATATACAACATGATTTACATGCCACGCTCATGGCGCGCTGACAGCCGTTTCGCTAGCTTGATATACACCAAATTTGGTATGGCGTGACGTTATTGTATGACGAACATAAATGCCAAGTGGTAATACGGAAGTCATGACATGTCATGTGCAACATGACTTGCATGCCACGTTCATGACACACTCGTGGCCGTTTCGCTAGCATGATATACAACAAACTTCGTATTGAGGGACGTGACTGTATGACGAGCATAAATGGCAAGTGGTAATATGGAAATCATGATATGTCATGTGCAACATGACTTGCATGCCACACTCATGGTACTCCCGTGGCCGTTTCGCAAGCTTGATATACACCAAATTTGCTGTTCAGTGACGTGATCGTATGACGAGGATAAATGACAAGTGGCAATATGCAAATCATGACATGTCATGTGCAACATGACTTGCATGCCATGCTCATGACACCCTTGTGGCCGTTTCGCCAGCTTGACATACAAATTTTAAGGTGAAAGCCTTTAATGTCTCATGTTCACGTCCGACGTCCGCCCGTCCGTCCGTCCCTCCAGCCGTGCCCTGGCAAAGTGCCAGTTGGGTGCCGGGGCGCGCAAACGGACGCTGGTCGCGTTGGACTTTACAGCGCTCGCGCTTTGCTTGCGTAGCGTCGCTGTGACCAGCGTCTCTAATCATGCAATGAGGGAGACGCGCGCACTACGTTCCATTCTGACCGACCCCGTCTCAGTGGGCGCAGGCGTTCGAGGAACACACTTTGGAATTGACAGGGTGTCCGTCAATGTAGACGCTGGAACGTGGTTGGCGTCTGCACGATGCGCAGAGCGCGAGAATACGAACGCATGCGAAACGGAGGCAGATTGGTCTCGCGTCTCGTTGCGATTCGAGGTAAAAAATTAAGCGAACATAAGTGGCAGGTTGTAACATGAAAATCATGGCATGCATGTCATCTACAATGCCATTTACATGCCACGCTCATGGTGCGCTTGCGTTCAGTTCGCTAGCTTGATATACACCAAAATTTGTATTGCGTGACGTGACTGTATGACGAACACAAATGACAGGTCCTAACATGTAAATAATGACAAGCATATTATGTACAGCATGATTTGCTCCTTGCTGGCTGCTTCGCATCACATCGATTCCCACAGTGCGTGGGATCTGCCTGTTTTTTTCAATCAAGAAACTCGCTAGCAGACGCTGCCTGCGTCGGCGTTGCGAGGCGAGAGAGGGGGAGCGTAGAAGAGGAGAGAGGGGGGGAGGGGACGCGCATGCGCAATGGGGGTGTGAACGCCGCGGGAGGGGATGCCTAGAGGAGAGGAGGGGAGCGTAGGAGAGGAGGTGCATCGAGAGGGTTTGCGCATGCGCAGTCAGGGTGGTCACGCCGCACACCACCACCAACACCGGATTGAACTTCGCCATAAGATGCTTCACATCTAAAAGAAGATCCTGGGCCCTTGGCCTACGGTTTCGCATATGCGCAAGGCCACGAAAGCACTCTTGTGCTTCGTGAGGACCACCGGACTTCGCGAGCGCCTGTAAACTACCAGCGCGAGTTCGTGTTGTGTAGTGTCAAGTTAACTGTTCACCCATCTCTTTCTTAATCTTCTATATCCTTTCCTTTCTATTATTCCCCCCCTTTCCCCAACCCACGTGTAGGGTAGCCAACCGAGTCAAAGCTTGGTTAACCTCCCTGCCTTTCCTCTTCGTTTCTCTCTCTCTCTTTTGAGGGTGAATTAAGTTTTTCAAGTACGAGCGCGATACGTAGACAGGGACAGCAAAGACACGGACAAGCGCTTATGTCCCTGTCCCTGTCTACTTATCGCGCTCGTACTTGAAAATCAATCATGGAACACCAACTAGCCCAATCAACCATTTTGACAGGTAATTAAGTTTTGCCTTGTTGGCCGATGTCGAGTGGCGCCACATTGGATACGATGGCTCATGGGTAAATTTTATCTTTCCGCGTTTACATAAACTCAAAACAACCGGTGTCTTGACAGCGTTCGCATGAGCAGAAACGTAGGACATCGGCTTGGCGTTTTGGACATACTGCGTTTTCGTAGCGTATTAGATGTGAAACATCTTATGGCGGAGCTTAATCCGGTGGTGGTGGTGTGCGGCGTGGCCTCCCTTACTGCGCATGCGCAAACCCTTTAAAAAAATAAAAATAAAATAACCTCCTCTCCCCCTCTCTCTCCTCTAGGCATCCCTGCCCGCGCTCCCACTGCGCATGCGCGTCCCCCTCTCTCTCCTCTCCTACGCTCCCCCCCCCCTCTCTCACCTCGTGACGCCGACGCAGGCAGCGTCTGCTAGCGAGTTTCTTGGTTGAAAAAACCGACTGCTCGCGCTGCACAACCGTTCACTGGCCATCCCGTATATATGGCAATGGATCTTGACCTCCAAGGTGGTGCTGGTGGGAGATTTCTCCTGTGTGTTGTTGAACAATAAAAATTCGCAGCGTGCGCGTTAACTAAAAGCGCACTGCGGGTCTCTGTGTCCAGTCGGAGTCTTCTGTCTCTCATTGCCCATTAGCAGCGATTGGCATGTTCCAGTAGGAAACACCACTCCATCACTGCGTGCTTTGCGCCTCCTCAGTTTTCTCTCCTGCTCAACGCTGCGATAGCGCCAGCGTCAACGCCGCCGCCAGTGTAAGCATTAGCGCCCGCTGCTTCACATCTACCTTTAGCGGGAGATGGTGTAATTTTTTTATTTTATGTTTTGAGGTATTTACTATTCAGTGTATTGATTGGTTCCTGCCGTGCTAAGCTCGGATGGTCTGTTCGACATACTGCGTTTTTGTAGCTCACTTTATTCTATGTTTTTAGGTACTTGCTTTTCAGTGTATTGATTGGTCCCGGCCGTGCGAAGCGCGATGGTGCGACTGCGACTTATGGCTATTCCGGCGGCATTTCGATGCATCTGAAATGCAGAAATGCCCATGTACATTAATGTGGATGCCCGATAACGAACGTCCACTTCTGGATATTACATGGATAACAAATTTTCATTACTTTGAATACGATTTAGACAAAAATACGAGCGCATAGGAAAGGCCTTAACTATCATTTGGACGCAGGAAAGTTCTTCAATACTGGAACTGATGTGACAGCAACATCAAAAAGCTTCCAAGTGTGAAATGATGAAAATACTGACGGAAAGCGTGGGCCAAGCAAGGACGGGCGATCGAAACCTCATTAGTCACTAGTTCGTACTGTTCGTGCGGTCATGTCTCTACCTCGTCCATGATGTATTACTGCACCGCGTGGTCTCAATTATGAGAGCCGCAGTCAATGCTCCTCGCCGCAGTAGCCATCAGGAGTCGCCCAGTCCATAGAATTCATCAAGCGACAGTGATAAGAAAAGGCGCTAAGAATACAATATACAGAGCTATATATATGCAAGCCCATTAGTAATTTGACGAATATTCACTTGACGTGAATTTCTCTTGGGCTCTGGTGCTCCTGTTTTCTGCGTATAATTGAAATAGATTCCGGCGGATAACACGATCACGCGATTCTTCGACAGTCTTTTGGAGCCAACTTTTCGGTGACAGGCAGGCGCAGCTGCATAAGTAAGAGCTCGTCCCGCATGCAAGTGACTCTTTCGTGCAAAATATTGGTACAGGTTGGATATTCTTTATGTTACCGTGACAATATTATTGTACATTTATGTCCAGATGCTGGATTATGACTTCAATTGCATGCTTACTCCATGTTCTCGTCACTGGCGCAGATCATCCATGTGGGGACACACTCATACGGTACTGTGTGAAATTCGATGACCAGGCTCTCACAAGCATGGGTGCATTCATATTAAAACATGATCAGGTGGCACTGATTGCTTGCAGAAAGCACTGGAAATAACCGAATAATGAATTTCTTCAGCACACGCTGTGGCCAGTCACTGCGTGGAAACTTCCGAATGAAGCATTTTAAGGCATTTGAACAAAAAGACAACCCAGATCATCTAGACAAAAGCGCTCGTTCTAAGTTTAGATTCCAAAGAGAACGAGTGTCTTGTCGAAATGTTTAGGTTTGAGACAACTTTATATATGGTCGATTGGTTCCTCATAGAGAACACTGCTATGTCCTGAGATGTCCTTGACTGCTTCGTTTGTCGGGATGTTTACTTGTGACCTCCTATCAGAAAACATTAAAGAAAATATTTTGAGGCAGGATATCCCAATTCATGAGGAAGAAAATGTGTCTTATCTGAGTATGAGAGCCGCTCCACCCTAAAATCAATACACCAAGTTCCCCAAAATTTTCAGGCCCAGCGCGCTAGGGAACTGTGTCCCTACACTTAAGTTATATAGGTGTCGCAGTATCCATTCAAGCTAGATATAAATTAGATTTTGTTTTAAAAAACATTTGATCTCTACAACGTCATGCTCGCATGAACTCCGTTCGCGACGGCGACAGCATTGTACGATTACCTTATTGACAGTATTAGACATTTTTGGGCACATATTAGCCGTGAGCACTTGGACACATTGTGATTTTTCCATGACTGCTTCTCGTGGTGGCGTGGACGTGACAGTAGCTGCCGTATGCACAGAGCTATAAAACGGCTGAGAAATTCCACACATGCGGTGCCTCTCCACCCGAGATACGAACTGCGTAGCGGTCGAACGCCGACCGCATAAGTAAACACAAAGCGACGAACTACGATGCCTCGATTCCGATGTAATAACTGCCTTTCTGTCTCACCAAAGCTGAACAAAAACCCAACTTTACATCCTCCATAACATCAATTTATCTGCTGCTGCCGCTGCATGATGGACCATGTTGCTGACCCGGACTGCCTGATTGGCACGTTCGCGGCATCCTGATCCTCATCGTCTCTTGGCACAGGAGGCTCGCAAACGTAATTTCCTGAGAAGTTGAAATGGTCTACATCATCAGAGGTGAATTAATCGCTCGTAAAAGGAACACGACATGAATGCATGCTGTGCAGCTATGTGTCGGCGTGCACGCTTCGTAAGACGGTGGCCGCCCGGCTGTTGAATGAAGGAGTCATGATGTCACGGCTTCCAACTCACGGTGGACGAATGGCTTGGCATCACCAAATTCTTCCGCTAACACTACGAGAGCTTTACTAAGGTTCTGGGCAAGAGTTTAAAAAGGTCTTTTGGGGGAAGTCTTTCGAGAAAGCGCCCAGTCATTCCCGACACTATAGCCATTGTGCTATAAACACTGACATGTTCGTGCAGAATGCAGCCCATTGTTCTCGTCTTAATATTGTAGTGTGCCTACGACGCCGTAGTGGAGGGCTCCTGACTAATTTCGACCTCTTTTCTATCTCTTTTTTATACATTTTCTCACTTTCTTTCCTTCCTTATCTTTCTATTCCCCCCTTACCCCTTCCCCAGTGCAGGGTAGCAAACGAAAATTTTCTTCAGGTTAACCTCCCTGCCTTTCACTTAACCTCTCTCTCTCTCTCTCGACCCTCCGGGGTTGTTCAACATGCACCGACATCTAAGCACATGGATGTTCTTCGCATTTTGGCCCGATCGATATGCAGCCGCCGTGGCCGGGAAATATATTGATGGAGGCATAGCACGCTGACTAACGTTTATTAAGATTATTATATTTTTATTTTTGCGTGGATGAATGTCTTGAAGAGACGGAACTAGAAGTGCGTGCAAGCGAAACTTTACGGGCTTTGAGTGCTGCCCGATCGATTCGTTTTCACGGCATTCACACCCTGCACGAGGCATTTTCATGTAAACGAATCCTTAAACCTGGTGCACTTCTCATTTTAATCTGAAATAAATTTCCTTCGCACTTTGTGGTGTCACTCACACCACTACGAGCGAGAACGTTGGAGAGGCAGAGGAATTTCAGGTCTGCTGCACCCCTTCGTTGGGCCCGTCCATTGCGGCGCCATCTAATGGCTCGCAGAAGAGTGCGCCCGGGAGACCTAAAATACTGTGGCGGCTCAGGCGCGGACAGTGTCAACACCTGGATATTCTTACACCGTGGTTGCGAAGCACTAAGCTTTTTCGTAGCGTGGGCTCCGACGGTGTGCGAAACGCCTGTTCATGGCGTTTCGCACACCGTTGCACAGAGAGAGAATGACGGAAGCACAGCGAACGCGCGCTTTCGTAGTCTCGCAGCTTCGAGATTCGCTTGCCGGCGTTGCCGTTTACGTTCAGCTTCGCGAGCGTCCATAGCGCCGTTGCGAAGGAGAGTGCAACGGGAGCGACGCGCGCCGCATTATACACGAGCGCACAGCTGTGGCGGA